>BLFK01000866.1:115990-150193 GCA_014634185.1 Astreopora myriophthalma
TGCCTCAGTTCAAGCAGTTCTCTATTTTATTCTTCCGTAAAGCTTATTTTTGCGATAACAGAGATCTTTAGATTCAGGTTTATCGTAGAAGGCAAACTGTGCTTCGAGCGAGGTTGAGGCAATTTGTGCCTTTCGAATGAAGTTAACACAATCACGTGCTGGAGCAGCCATAAGGATTTTCGACTTGAAACACAAGCGGGCGTGTTTCAGGGGCGGAAAATGTAAATATATAGAATCCCTTTTGATGTCTTAGTTCCTTTTGAATGAAACATTGCGGGGGATTTTGTGAAGGAGCAGAATTCGTACGTCAGCCAGACATTAGATAACTGTCAGACCATGAAAAGCTCTGACGTGAATGAGTTAAGCTAAAGGCTTTGTTTAGACTTTGTATACTAGCTTGAGACACTTACTTGGTTGGAAAAAGCTGAACATTCCTCGAACAAACTAAAAAGAAATCATCCACGGCCTATTGGAAGAAAAAAAAAACAAAGAAAAAGAGAGAGAAAGAAAAAGGAAAGGAACAAAGTTAAAAAAATGCAAGAGGAATTTTGACCATAACACGCCGATAATGACTCTGATGCAAGAGACTCCTTTAGCCATGCATACCTCGATATTTTGTCCACAAGCGGCTCTTAACATTCCACGTAAGTACAAGTAATTGGCTACCAAACTGGAAGACTTAATCATAAGATCCTAGACAAGAAAATAAATAAGCAGTAAACAAATCAATCAATCAATCAATCAATCAATCAACCAATCAATCAATCAATCAATCAATATATCGGCCAATAAATAAATAAACAATGAATGAATGAAAGGATGTATAAAAGAATGAATGACTGAATGGTTGACTGAATGGATGAATAAATGGATGAATGAATGAATGAATGAATGCGTCCTTGCGTGTATCAATGATGAATGAATGACTTAAGGAAGGAGGGAAAGGCAGAAGGAAGGAAGAAAGAGACAAAAGGGAAAAAGGAAGAGACACAATTGTATACTGCAAAGTTTAGTTGCTTATTCACGAAGTTGTGAGCTCTCTCTTTCTTCCCAGCAGAACAGCGTTCTGTTGTCCAGGGGACAAATTAAAACGTGAGTGGGCAAAAATAGCAACTACTTACCGAGATTTTTTTGTCCAGAGATTTCAAGTACACTCCGTAAAAACAGCCTAAAGGAGTCAAACATACGTCGTATTCAGCGCCAGACAAAAACGGCTAGCTAATGTAACTAGCTGCTTGTAAGAAGACCGCATACTACTCTACTCTTTAGCAACAAAACATTTCTACCCATCTCAACAACTCAGTTAAGGAAAAGAATTTCTAATTATTGACGACAACAAAACTTTCAAATGGGGACAGTGTCGCAATTGGCCAGTGAAAACCGACACTGAAACTAGTTGGAGCACGTAAGCGTTTTCAATTCGATTGACTGGGGTCCAAGCTTAACTAAAGAGTGTGTTCAGTTGCGTTCTGTGCTCACTTGAAGTCTTGCGGTCCCTGCTGAAGTCCCTACTGGCTACAAAAGCGCATCATTCTTTCGGACTTTGCGATAAAACATTGATCAGTACACTCAGCCGACTCAGCTTCTTGTGTTCACTATATGTAATACTCTAGAGTACTAATAAAATCTTCAATATTCTAATCCGGCTTTAGTGTTCCTAGCAGCCAAATTGAATAAGGAACGGAAATCCAGAATGAGTATATCTACCAAACGAACTCTTTTTCGTGCATATTTTCCAAATATGCACGTTCCGGGTTGCAATGTGTCCCTTTGCAAAAACCCCAGCATTAGCCGTTGAGGACACAATATTGAGAAGGGGGAGGGAGAGGGGGAGAAGAAGACCGAACGCATCACATTTTCGTTGCGTATTCAACGGCACTCACTGCTTCAGACAACTTCGACTCCTGTAAGGAGCACTCGGATTCTTTGAGAGTATGCCGTGCCATTGACAGATCAGATGCACAAAAGGTGGTTCGAATTACGTACCTGTATAAATTCCTTCGTGGCTGAATGGTGGAAAAGCGTATATACTTAGATTATCCTGTGGATTCAGGAAAAACTCCTCGGATATGACCGGGACAGGTACAGTTGTAGAGCTTCTTTTCCTGATTGGTGTCACCCTTTATCAATGGAAAATTAAGGACTGTCTTTATTTAATACTGGAAATAGACTTTCAGTCCTCTGGTGTCAGGGTCATGGGTGTTGTTCTACTGAAGGAAAGGAAGCCTTTCTGCCGCTCATTGCTCGGACGGGATGGCACTCCTTCGCGAGGTTAGGGTTAATATCAGCCTCGCGCCAGATTTGGCAACATCGGCGCAGCCAACACGGATGACAAGCCGCTCACTGATTCTTTAAATCCCAATAATGACTTTACACATTTTACTTGTCAATGGGGGACCCTTCGGGATTTAAAGACTCAACAACCTCTTCGTCGGTTCACTCACCATAGTGACTTCAATAGATTTTACCCTGGCCAACGCCAGACGATTTTACACGTCAATGGGACCTTTCGGGAGTGAAAAGGTTGACAAATTCTCCGTCTGTGACAGAATTTATGAAGTTTCATATACGTGAACCGAGCCGGATATGAAACGATTAAAGCTAGAATAATCACCGCAGTTATCTAAGCATCTTAAGCAGTTGCAGGTGGGTTCGACTCCCGTTCAAGCCTGGATTTTTTTCAGGTCTCTTTGCACCTGCTTAAGTTGCTTAATTAACTGCGATGATCATTCTCGCTTTAAGGGGACTATGTCAGCTGGGGAGCATGCGCGAGTTCATGAGAATCACTTTGAAAACGCTGGCTCAACTTTTTCCATTGCCCCTCGGAGAATTGCCGTAGATGTTTCCATCGCTTTGAATCGCGTTTAATCGCAAAAAGTTTGCGAAATTTTCCTGCACGAAACGGTCTTTGCAGAACGGTCATTGCAGAAGCTGGCTGTTGCGATATTTTTGTATGTTTTTGCTCCTGGAGCGCTACTTCCGTCGATTTATGATGTGTATTAAATAGCGAAAACGAAAACCGCCAACGCAATTCACAACAACCCCAAAACATATTGAAACGAGCAGAACTTGAATAAAATGCATTTGGCTGACGCTAAGTTCTTAGCGCGGGAAAATGGGACAGTGCAAGTGCAAACCCTTAGGATACGGCCTAACACTAGCTTCTGGTTGAAAACGTACAGAACCCGAGTTTTTGGCCAGTCTCTTAACTTAAGTTCGCAAACACAAAGGCGACACTACTCAAATACTCCATTGAAAACGCCAGCCTCAAACGTGTTTGTGACTGAAAGAACATCAGGGGAGTAGCTAGCCTTCAAGATTAAGCACGGGGCTTAACTATAATTTTTTGAAAAAGCACCTGTTTCTACGTTGGACGTTGGCAAAATTTGATATACTCGACTTACGCTGTACAACTTAGGCTTAAATGGAAAAAAATGGCTGGCTACGCCCTTGAACATTGAGCCTTAGAACCAAGTCTACGTCAAACGAGAGGTTGATGCTTGTAATAAAACCATGAATGTTCTTTTATTCTAGCTCATTTCCCTCTTTTTAGGCTCTTTAAGTAAAGGCCCGACAGCGGTGGCTAACAGGCAGCAAGAGATCACCCTAAATTTAGTACAAAAAAAGTAAGTTAAATTGAGTACTGGTAAACTGCAAATTTTAGGCTGCCGTCTGCTGTTTGCCGTAAACGTGGTTCTAAATTACCTAACAACGTTTTGAAAAAAAAAAGTAAATGACTCACTTGGGAGCTACTATTGCTTTCTGAGCCATAAGAGTGAAGTAATCCGTCTTATCCGGGTCACGAATGAGGTCATAAAGAAACGTCCTGAAAGAGTGGCTCTTGCACACCTTAAAAAAATACACTGAAGTAAAAAAAAAATGAACATTTCGTATAAACAGGCTCACGCTAACTCATAACAAAACAAGTCAGAGAGAACCACAAATAACAACGAAACCTAAATGACTAAAATAACGAGTTACAACACTGAAATGGCTGATGTGATTTTACAACGTCAAACTGTGGAATACTATTCAAGGACTGGGTTTCTTCATGGTTCATACAAAAAAAAGCAACCATTTTTCAAGGCCCAAATTTTATTTTCAAGGACCCACAAAGGAATGTAATTTTAGGGGTGCTCATAAAAAAATAATAATAAAATAAATAAATAACTAAATGAGCGCTTGTGGTACACGAATGTATCTTCATTCGTGCTTCCGGTATCGAAATTTTTGTACCTTCAGATCTTTTTCCTTGTAAAAATAGTTTCATAGTTGCTTTCCCCATAGTCCTTCCATCGAACTTTATGTATGTAATACGGAGACCACACCTTTCTAAAGTTAAAGGCATGATAAGCCACTTGGGGTTATCTTCCAACATTCCGCATGATTTAAGAGCCTATAAACCATAAGTTATTGCTTACAGATTATGCTTGCCTGATGTTTTTCTTCCCTCCATGAGTGAGCGTAATGCACTCTCAGCGATCCTTGCTAACGTAATAGTTTTATTACACATAATGTGAAATGTTTTATGTAAATCGCCTTTAACTTGCTTGACCCATTTATACTGTCTTTGATAATCAACGACTGAGTGTGAAAACAACACTTTCCAGGCATTACCCGCCGTGGAAGAGCCCTCCAAAGCACAAACAATAAAACTCCATAGCGATAAAAATACATGTATAAGTGTACAACAAAATGAAAAGTTGCATACACAGCTACTGGTCAATTTGGTTTTGGCTTGCATTTAGACTTGCTATGTTAGCTTATTTCGCACAGTTTGCAAGTTTCTCTCGACCCCTGAAGAAACAGAGTAATGCCAAAGTCTACGCTGAGTAACTTTGCTTTTGATTCTAACACATTACGAAATTGAGACAAGGACAAAGAGAAAATCAAGGACTTTTTGAGGGTAAAGGGAGTTCAAGCACTTTTCATGCAAGGATTCCCCCCGAAATTCCAGGACTTTTCAAGACTGTGCGAACCCTGTAACCTTGAGAAATAGTAGTGCTGTCTCCGTGTGCAACGAAACAGTAAAATTGGTATCAACTTGCTGGAAGAGGCAAACTGCATGGCCACCGTAAAGGGAATCAGAAAGGGGATAAAAAAGATGGCTTCATACTGCTCAAATTTGCTTCGAAGAAGGGATAACACTCAAAACGTCACTCAAAAAATTAACTTATATGTATATACAGTAGTATTTAAGCTTGCAGTTTGTGGGGCCGTGTATACAAAGACGATTGAAATAAACGTAACAACATTTTAATGTTGTCTTAAAAGAAACCCAGCTTGAAGGAGGCAGTAATATCATCATCCTCGTCGTCGTCGTCGTCGTCGTCGTCGTCGTCGTCATAATCACTTTATTTCAGTCTCAGGGTTATCTAGCCAAGCACGAGTGCTCTACTAATTGGGGAGACTAGAAATCAACTGAAATCAGAACAAATCAAATCAAATCTTGTTTTTTTGGTAGATAGGGGAAAACCGGAGAAAAACCTCTCGAAGCAGAGTAGAGAAACCAACACACTCAGCCCACGTATGACGCCGAGACCGGGAATCGAACCCGGGCCACATTGGTGGAAGGCGAGTGCTCTCACCACTACGCCAACCCTGCTTTTAGTCAGATGGCTATTTACAATACTTGGCGGAATAGCAATTGGGATTCGAACTACGTGTGTCCACATCTAGTATCTTAACCCCTGAGCCACGTCGCTTCCTTGATTTACTTTAACAGCCAAGTTTACTGATACCAGTCTACCTCAACAACCAAGTTGATTGATCAAAACAGTGTCAAAAGGTACCCACCTCACTGTAAAAGGCTTGATCATCCCATGGCTTTGAGTCGATGAAATTCTCCATGTCAAAGAAAAGCTGTCGAAAAAAAAATCAAAATAAATCACAAAATGTCTCAGTTGAACGGTAGATTGATTAATTCGTAACGGACTGCCTCGTCAACGACTCAGATTCCATATCAATTGAGTTGATAAGGTTTTTACTGTACGCGAACTATCACCAGCTCTTGAATCTCGCTGTGTTGACAAATGTGCCTCATCAAGTCCATCAATTACAACGGGTCGCTTTCTCGCAGTGGTTCCTCTCTCGTTTCGCTATCAAAGCGGATAAGAGAACTGAGAATCCACTGCTTGCAGGGTAATTGGTTCGCTGGATGACCAATCAGTTGACCGATTTGTCCATTGTTCAGTGGCTGTCAGACGGTCTGGCAGTAAGTCTTAGCAACTAATGGGACAGGTGAGTCTCTCGGTCGGATACTCAGCCAAAAAAACATTTATTATGTGAGTGCGTATCCAACGCATCATGGGTACACTCTGGGACTGTGGGCCTTTTTTTTGGCCGCGCATGCGTACAGGGAAGGGGTGGGCACAAGGTAAGTAAGCCATCGTTTCGTGATCGCTTTGTGAGCTTTCTGTTAAGTTGTTATTCTTTTCGTCAATCTAGCTTTGTTGTCTGAGATATTTCGTATTTTCTCATCATTCTAAGTAGCTCTATTTGATTGTAAACTCGTGCCGTGATTATGTAAGGTTTCTTTGCAATACCCGTTTATCGTTTCCTTTTGTTTTCGTAAATAATTTCTCTTAGCTTATACGTTTTGTATTTCTTAAGTTTCGAGGTCGGTTCAATTGTTTACTTTTCTGTCTACACGACAATCCATGGACATTTGTTATCTATTTCTTTGAAACCAGTGCAGCCTGTCTCCTGTTCCTATTTTTAGTCTTTAGCATTTGTTTTGTACACAAACCTTGTATTTCTTACCATCTGTATTCGCATCCGGTGTATAATTTATCAATTTCTGCAATTATGTTTAGGTCTTTCGTATAATTAACTGAATGCATTAAAATCCGGCGTCACAATTACAAAACCAAACGCTTACATCTTCCTGCTGGGCAATGAAGTTTTTCATGTCACTGAAAATGGAAAACACACACAACAAAGATAAAACACCAAAAGAAATCAAGAAAGTGAGATTATAAGATCAATTGGGGTACAAAGATAAATTGAACACTCTAGTCAGCTTTTAACTCTGAATCAAGTGAACGTGTTAGCTTCACAAGCGTAAGAAAAATCACAGGGACCCACAAAAACTGTGTAGAAATTTGCAACCGGAATGGGAATATGGATTGAACAACGAATGCTCAGGGAATTAAGCTCAATTTTCAGGCGAAGATTTCACTTGTTAAAAGTTAACCAATGCGGCCACTAGTTACATGTGCGAAAACGCTTGCGTTTCTCTAACCCAAAGAATCAAGAAAATTTGTCGTTTTGAACAGAAAGGGAGACAAAACACATCGAAGTTTAATTGGACTTGTTAACGCGAATCATTAACTGTTGCACAGGTTGTGTGGGGACCCTGTGACGAGAGAAGGGCATGGATTTTACTGAATGCACGCTACTTACCTGAACATTCGAAGCATCATCTCCAGTGTAGCTAAAGAATGGAACGATAGTGTATAAGAAAGCGAAGTGTTGAAGTCTTAGCTCAATGGTCCTTTTTTCTTTAAAACATAATTTATACAATCAAAGTGCTCTGTGAGCAAACTCGTGAATTGAACAGGTGAATTATTTTTTGGATTATGTCCAGTGTCATCAGAAAAAAAAAAGCGCTGTAGAGCGTGAGAAAAACTCACGAATACCAATTTTACGATAACTGCAGAAATTCACGCGCGCTCATTGGCTAATTTTTACGGTCAATATGCGGACAGACACATGAATTTATAATGGTCTCGCGTTTCGTCTTAATTTCGTCTCTCCTACCTTTTTGTTATCGTAAAAAACAAATTGACGTCAGTTTTTAATGCGCCTGTCCTGTTATTGACAATGAATTTCGTCATCACATTGTCAAAGTAGTTTGCGGATCCACTCGGCTATCGCCTCGTGGATCCACAGCTACTTTGACACTGTGATGACGAAATTTATGATCAATAACAGGACAGACGCATAAAAAACTGACGTCAATTTGTTAAATATACTCACTGACAGTTGTTCGGCGAAGGACAAAGCAACAGACAACTTTGTTGCACGCACTGTGTTAAGTCTGCGATTCTAGGGACCCGCAATGGACTCCGGGTGGGGGTTGATTACCATTATTATTTTTCCTTTCTTTTTTCGTTGTTTTTAGCGATACAATAGATAAATGCTTTGTGTTTATATCATTTCGCTTGCTATATGCGCATTCACCGTACCATAACCGTACCGTACTTCAACCGAATTTTCGGTAAAATCCATAAGAAGTCCGCATCGAGTGAGAACTTGTGCGAGTCATCGATTTTACGATTCTCGATGTTTTCATTTTCGGCCGCAGAGTCTTCTTTAAGGTTATATCTTTTAATTTGGGCCTTTAAAACAGCTTATTTTAATCGAGGATGGAGAGCAATTTAAAAATAAGCCGAGAGAGTACCTCATTTGCATAATATTTACAGCCCAACTAGCGAAAATGCGCCCGCATTTTCCGTTAATCACAATTACTCGTTCCTTGCGCATGCGCAATTCAGGAGTTAAAAAAGATAACTTCAAAAGGCAGGAAATTATGTTTACAATCAAATTTGTTTGAAATTTGTCGAAGAAAGCATTTGTATAGGAAAAACTGAATTTTAGAATCAGTTGTTTTCACTTTCAAATTTCTCAAGCGCCGGAATCCTGAATACCTGTGACGTAACTTGGTTGCCCTGTTGTTATTATACAAAAGCTCTTGGTCTCAGAACAATACCGAAACCATCCACGTCACAATTATTCAAGATAGCGGCGCTTGAGAAATTTGAAAGGAAAACAAGCGATTCTAAAATTCAGTTTTCCCCGATACAAACGCTTTCTTTTATTGTAAACATTACTTCCTGCGTTTTAAAGTTATATTTTTGTAGGAGAGGAGGTTCCCTTTAATGAACAGCAGGCCAGTCAGTCAGTCAGTCAATTTAAAGTGCACCTAAACTCAAGTATTTTTCATTTTTAAAAGAAATCTCCCTACCCCAAGCAAACATGTTTTGTCATTTGTACTTCAAAATTTTGCCTCTTATGTGCCACGAAAGACACGTAAAGTTCGCAAAACCAGCAATCATTTGGACCCATGGCCGAGCTGTGAGAGGCATGGGTCAATTCTCGATTGTGCGTCACAAACTGTTTTGCTTTGAAAAAGTTCTTTGAAAATTTGAATGCAAAGCCTGTGAGGTAAAATCAAGAATAGACCCATGCCTCTCATGGCACGGTCGTGGGTCCATATGACTGCTAGTTTTGCTCACTTTACATAGGTAGTGCAACGCATAAGAAGGGAAATTTCGAGGTGAAAATGGTAAAATATGTTTGCTATAGAATTATCTTAGAGGAAAATGAAGCACTTTTGCCTTTAGGTGCACTTAAAAACATTTTTCTCCTTACTTACATGCCAAAACAAGCTGCTGAAAATTTCTTACAAACGTTTCTCTTTCCCGTTGAAGTTCGTCTAAACTGAAGAACGTTTCCCTACAATAAGAATTTAAACTATTAATTCTTGAGAAGTAAGACTGGGCGAATTTCACGCCCGGGAGTAGTAAAATTACGGAAAATAAAATTGGTCATACCTTTGAACCAGGACTCTGTCAAAATTGACTTCTGCGTTTCCCATCCTGTAAAATTGATTTACAAGTTAACAAAAGGAATACACTATTAGATTCTTGGCCAGGCTGTGACCAGGAAAGACATTGAAAACCACATCTATAATACGAGTATATCGGGGATATCTAGATTCGTATAGCGATAAAAACAATCGCGCTTAAACCCCACTTATATTTAAGCAATATACGACCAACTTTCCTACATGCAAATGTCTGGCTTCTTTTGTTTCTTTTCAATTCCAAAATTCCCGGACGTTAAACTTGGGAAATTTCGGACCATCAATTGTTGGCACTTTGACTACAAGCTTCATCTGCCATGTTCATCGAGATGATGCAGATTTCTGTCGCTATTTCCAAGTAGGATGTAGAAGTAAAAAAGGCAAAAAAAACCTCTATTTATATACAGTAGTATTTAAAGCCTGAAGCTTGTGGGACCTGTATGCAAAGAAAAACTGGGATTCAAATCAACGTAATGACACTACGGATAGGGACTTAAGAAGAGAAATCCACTCAGTGGTGAGAGCGCGATTTGAACCCGGAGAACCCGTGTGCAAACCCGCCGACCTAACTGTGAGTGAGTGTGCTGATGACGTATGTTGCGTTTTCCCGCAGCGATTGTCATGTGACCAGACCGAGCGGCCATGTTCCTGTCAACGGGTCGTGACATTATCTGAAGAATAAACCTGTTGTGTTTTCTGTGGACTGATTATTTACTCACGCGTTGTCGTTACACTAACCACTGGGCTACACCACCTTCTCCAGATGCTTGCTTCAAATGCAAGAACATGACGACAACTACAAAAACGTGCCAGTTGGACACGTTGATCAATTTTATTTGAGGTTAACGGTAAATCGACATCTCCGCGAAATGGTGCTCTCTTTCGAGTTGGTTAACGTTATTACCTCAATCAATACAAAAGCAGGCCAGGTGGGTAGATTGCGACGAGTACAAGAATACACAACACCAGGCGCATTTTTTGTACAGGCGCACTTCCTGCACACGTGTTTTCGCTTTTGTTAAAACTTTGCAAGTCAAAGGCACCTGGATTAGATAATATTTCAGGGCAATTATTGAGGGAATGCCCCGACTTACTCGCAGACCATCTCACTGTAATATTTAATCAATCCCTCACAACGGGCATCTTCCCAGGTGAATGGAAATGCAAGAGTCACTCCGTTGTGTAAAAATTCAGGGGCGCGCACTGATCGGAGAAATTACCGTCCAATATCAGTAATTCCAGTAGTGGCCAAAGTGTTTGCGCGGATAATCTACGACCAGTTATATCGCTACTTAACAACGGATAATCTCCTCACACGTTATCAGTCTGGTTTCCATTCACTACATGCTACAGTTACCGCATTACTTGAAGCAACTGACAATTGGGCTATGAAATTTGATTGTGGTCTTGTCAATGCGGTTCTCATCTTAGACCTGAAAAAGGCCTTCGATACAGTCGATCACGGCATTCTGTTACAAAAGCTACAGTGTTCCGGAATACGTCAGTCCAGTAATAGATGGCTCAAATCTTACTTAAATAACCGAACTCAAATTTGTCAAGTTAATAGTTGTAGATCAACCCCCAAACTTCTGAGATACGGTGTCCCAAAATTAAGGAACAATTCTGTGTCCCCTCCTCTTTCTGTTATATGTTAACGACTTACCAAATTGCCTGCCATTTTCACAACCCAGAATATACGCTGATGATACGAGCCTGACGTTCGCTACTGCGGACGTTAAGCATATAAATGATTGCCTTATTTATGATTCAAGTCAAGTATACCCTTGGTTATCAGCCAAAAAGCTTAACTTGAATCTGACAAAAACTGAGCTTACGTTAATTGCTTCTAGGCAGAGATTATCGAAAATTTCAAAAGTCCGCCGCTAATTATTAATGACGGCACATTAGAACAGGTAGCATCAGCAAAATCACTCGGAGTCTACATCGATCAGTTTTTAAACTGGGAACATCACACTGATCATATCTACAAGAAGATTGCTTCCGGCGTTGGTGCAATTAAACGAATACGGCATCAAATCCCTTTCGGTGTTCTAGTCAATGTATATAACAGCCTTGTTCAGCCTCATTTTGATTATTGCAGCAATGTGGTGTGGGGAAATGAAACAAAGGCCTTTCTGAAAAACTTCAAAAGCTTCAAAATCGCGCAGCCCGCATACTGATGTCTGCTAGTTATGACAGTGATTTAAGTGATTTGCTCCGGGCACTAGGGTCGCGCAAACTCCGTCATCAAAGACTAGAAAAGAAATCTATTATGATGTTTAACATTTTACATTGGATGATACCCGACTATTTAACAATGAATTGTGTCTTTCGCGACAATGTAAATTCCTACCGTTTAACGAATACTGAAAACAAATTGGTGCTTCCACAGCCCCGTACTGATATTTAAAAATAACCTTTTTGTATAGTGGAGCACAGTCGTGGAACAGCTTACCCGCAGAACTACGCCAAGCTACTTCCTTAAACGATTTTAAGACAAAATTGAGTCGCCACAGTTTTTTTCTAATGTTTTAGTGTAATTTAAACATGGCATCCGAGGACAGCAGCTTTTATTGTTTTAAATTTCATTCTTTTGTTACTGTAGTTGGGTAGATAGGTTGTTAGTTCATTTGTAATTTAGCTGATAGAAATACCGTGTATAAGTAAATTTATCTATCTATCTATCTATCTATCTATCTATCTATCTATCTATCTCTCTCTCTCTCTCTCTATCTATCTATCTATCTATCTATCTATCTATCTATCTATCTATCTATCTATCCCTCTACAGATCCAGAAGAAAGAAAGCACATTTAATAGGACCTGTCGTATGTCGTTCAAAGTATCACCGCGTTACTGAATACATAAACATCTGCCGCGTTGAGCACGTACTTGCCAGTGATTCAAAGGATTACCTGAATTTGAACATGTCTGTGACATAGGTTGGCAGCCGCGGAATTTTTGCATCTCGATGTAGAGTTACTTTTCCTTCGTCGATGTCTGCCATAACTATGCTGGAGATCTAAAATGTGTACAATTCAATTAAGGCTCTCTTAATACATAGTGGAAAACTATTTATGACAATCCTCAGCTAATTTGGAAATCATAAAATATACCGCGAAAAAATTGGATAGTGAAACGAAGAAAGAAAGTGTACACAGAAAGTGCTGGAAAACGAGCCAAAAAGCAAGAGAAGCATTGTCTCCTTAGAAAGAAATTTTTATTATCAGGTAACGATAATACTGAGATGACGACGAAAGAAAATAAAAGAATAAATGTAACCTCGTCCATCTGTGTAACAACATTCGTTATCTGATTCTTGTGCTGGGCATGACAACCCATGATAAATGCACCGGGAGCTTCCACTAAATCAAGCAGGGCGCTGCAAAGCGAAAGTAACAAGCTTTAACGTTCTGTTGTGATTTAGCCTCGTCCACTCGAGAAAACGTACTGTGGCAATTTTTGTCAGTGTTACAAATATAGTTGCTGAAGTGTATGGGACCGTCAAATATTTGTCGACAACAAAGTTTGTTCGGTTTGTGAACCGGAGATGACCGAGTTTGGACCAAAGACACACAAAAATACGCCGATGATACTTGGAAACCACTGCAACCTCTAGATATATCTTTACCATAATGCATGCAACGAGTCATCCGCAAGAAAAATCATAAAAGCTCGCGCGTCAGCTCTTCGGACGGATTTTCCTATCCACACAAATCGCCACAATATTTATTCGTGTGGGCAAGGCTTGATGATAAAATTATATAATTATACATGTACTTGGCTTTTTCTTTTGTGGCTCAAAAACATATCTCGGAGATATGACACTCTATATCCCAGTTAATTATTATCCTTAGTATTTTGTCTTTATATTAGAATAAATCTATTTCATTCACAGAACTGTTGAAAGCTCACTACCTTGGGAGAACGGGCACGTACGTCCAACTCCACGAAAATGGTTGGATAAACGTGAAAAAGCTCTGCATTGGGAAAGTAAACCATAATTATTAGTAACGCCATTTACTTTATGTTAAAGAGACCAGTTTCGGTAAGCGAGCCAGCAAAACGGTGCGGGTAAAACGTCTCAGAGTTGCTTCAGATAAGAACAACAACAGCAAAAACAGCAACAACAAATAAAGTTAGCGCGATAGGACATGTTGATATTAGCTCCCACATTTAGCATTAAGGACACAAAAATCAATGGTGTCAGTAAGGAGAGAACTTGAAGAGAGCCCCCTGTTCTGTATTTTTGTCCACGTGTTTCTGGAAACCTTAAGTACTTCGTGCCCATACGCCAACATCTTACAAATCTCGTAAAATTCATGGACTTTAAAGTTGTGTTTTCGAGGATGTAGAGTATTTATTTAGGGCTATTTTCATATCTAGCGCCCAGATAGACACAAAACAGTGAACTGTTCCTAAAGCAATTTACCAGGATCCAGTTGTTCAAAGCCTAAGGTTTCACTAAATCGAAACATTTATCTAATTCCAAATGAAAAGATCAGTACACATATTGTATTCATTACAACAACCCTAGATAGTGACTTACCCACTGGATGACGTTTTATCCAGGCTTTGACTGAACAAGTGGGGCCTGGATTGCAGGGCTCAACCAGCTTACGTTCTTATTTTCTTATTTTGGAAGCCATATTTTTTGGAGCGATTACTTCATTTTAAGAGGATATTCAGGCTACTCTGCCGAAACAGCAAACCTTGATTATTAACTTGCAAGGCTTCACAGACCCGCCAGTATGGACAGCAATATTTTTTCTCTGTTCAAAGAGGGGCACGAACTTTTGAAGCACCCTGTATACTACAGCAGATTTCAATTGACTGTCTAAATTGCCACGACCCAATTACGCAATTAGTGCTTTGGTTCTGCTTCTGCGTTCGGTTTGGCAAAACCAAGTCGGTTTGATTTGTGGTTAGCTGACAGGTGCCACCGGCAGTTCTTTCACAACGTAATTGGCTCTTTCATTACTTTGGTTTTGGTCTTACAACAGTCAGTTGAACACCGCTCTATACAAGTGACAATTAGGACAAACCTCAATAATAGGAGTAAGTAGGGAATATGATGAAGATAGGAAAACCACCCTCTGTTGTGTCAATATGCAGCCGATCAACAACAGGATGTCATCCAAAGAGAAGTAAAGGAAGGGATAATGAAGCTCTATGTCTATAACTCTGGTTTCTACAAAGAAAGCAAAATTAAAACACTAGATTATACAAACGAACCAGCATTAGACTAGCCTGGGGCGGGCCCCTCTCTCCCCAGTGCTCGCTCGGTTTTTTCTTGCGCTTGCGTTTTTCCTCGTTCGTCCCGACTAACTGAGAGCCTGGAACAGGCTAGTACTAGACTGAAATTTTCAAAATTGATGAAGTTCCTTAATGTCAGGTGAACCTGTAAAGTAAACGTTGCACGACAAACAAGGAAGAATGTTACCGAGAACAACAGACTAGTCAATGGCATAAAGTTAACACTAGAGGTTTCAAAACTCATTTATCAATCGCCTCATTTTTAAGTGTGACTTAGCTCTAGGGTAAGTGGTATATTTGTACATTTTCCTTTCTGTTCTTACTTAATCTATATAATTTTTAATATTTATAATCTTCTGACATTCTCATTTGGCAGGTGGTAATATTATACAATAAATATTTCCAATCACCTGGGTTTTCTGCGGGCCGTACTAGATGTCTGATACCACATAACTCGAATTCCTATGAGAACCAACGAACAAAAAAATTTATGGATGAATTGACAATAACTGAATGGCCGCGAAAGTAAGCAAAAATTTAACTAAAGAGGGACTGGATTAAAGTGGAAGGAAAAGTGGAAGATAACGAAGCCAAGCAATTACAGAGAACCAACGAACAATTACAATTACAGAGAACCAACGAACAAAAGAATTTATGGATAAATTGACAATAACTGAATGGCCGCGAAAGCAAGCAAAAATTTAACTAAAGAGGGACTGGATTAAAGTGGAAGGAAAAGTGGAAGATTACGAAGCCAAGCAATTACAAACTTCGTGTTCAAGAATCTTACTATTCCAAGTGAGCCTGGTGGTGGCACTGGTACCATGGCCAATTGCGAAACAAACCGCAATAAAGCTAATCTGAAGCTGGGTGCATCACTTGTTATCATCTGTGGCAGCAAACTGCAAGGGAACAATTTTGTCAACGGCATAATTACATGTGAAATCTAGCATCCCAACTTGAATTGCTAGCATTTGGTGAAAGTCTCCTGCCCTTTATAGTGAGTAATAGGCCGTAACAAACCCTGTTAAAACTAACGAAAGTAGATTTCCCCAGTTTCGGTATTCAAACTCGTTGACCATTTAATCCTACTGAGCAGTTTAAAATACTTACCAGGACAAGGAGTCTTTCATAAGGTTGAAGTAAGGCCATTTGGAGATTAGACAGCAGCAAGTTGGAACAAAACAAACCTGGTGTGACGCATCTTGCGGGAAGGCTGTCATATATTAAAAACAGTTAATTAAACGGCTGCAGTGTCATCTGATAAGAATTATCACAGGTTTGTAATAATAAAAAAAAAGATGTAATGGATAAGAGCCTTACTCAATGACTTGCAATCTCGAACGTCAAGCCCTTGTTCCCAACTGCGCTAGCTTGAGGGAACAATTAGACTACGAGCAGTCCCTCTTTCGCAGCTTTGACGGTCCTTCGAGCGTGATGCGAAAATAAAAACAGGCGGGCGGGAAAACGGCCTTGGGAAATCTGGGCGCCAGGAGGAGCGCACTCCTCCTTGCAGCCAGATTCCGCACGGCCATTTTTTCGCCCGCCTGTTTCTATTTTCGCATGGCGCACGAAGGACTAAAGCGGCGAAAGACGGACTGCTCGTAGTCTAGGGAACAATTGACGCCCGGTTCAAATGTCGTGCTATCGTCGTGACAAACTCAGTTTATGGACAGGGTCTCTAACTACCTCTAATATTCAAGTTTCGAATCCCCCCAGACCGCTGGATAAGAAAATCAAAGGCGCCTTTGCATAGGATTAGCCTCAACCTGAAGAAAAATATTCATAAATACCAGCGGGAAAGTGTTGAATCATAAAGGAAAACAGCACATGGAAGTATGAGAATTCTAGCCGGTACGCTTAAGGTTGAGGTTAACCATGTACAGATGCGTATTTTGTATTTTACCCAGCGGTTTTGGTGCCGAATTCGAAACTGGGCCATTGTCAGAACGAGTCTATTACAATTTTGAGGCTTCTGAGCTTCGTGATTTGATGTTGTTTATTTATTACTTATTTCCCGCTACGGCAACCCTTCGTATAACGAGGATTATTAGCCGATTGATCAGGGTCACCCTGGGTGATTGAAAAAAAATAATACTAATACACAACTGGAGAGTGGATAAGATTTGATAGATTTTGTCTAAACTGTTTAGAGTATATGGACTGAGGAAAAAAGGTCGACTGGGAGAGAGTTCCATTTTATGATAGTTCTAGAATAGAAGGACAACTTGTGAGAAGTAGTACCCGTAGATATTGAGATAAATGAGTGATTATGCATGCGTCTGCTTCTGCGTGTTGGTCATTGCAGGTTTTCCCCTGGATTACCTGCAACTCTACCTCTGAAGCGAGAAAACGTTCAATGACCAAACTCACTTTTTGCATCACCTTTTTCGTCCACGTAAAAAAGGTCATATTTGCCACGAGAGCTTTCATTCTGTGAATGAAAAAAGGCATGCGCTGTTAGTGGTAATAGTCTTGTCTTGAAGTAATCAGAAAGAAAAGATTAAATACAGATCATGCACGAATATGGAAAACAGCCAAAGTTGTCTCCTATGACGTAATCTTAATGAATATAGAACGCAACCTCGAGAGCCTGGGTTCGAGGTTTTACAGAACGCTTTCGCATGACGTCACGACCGCCATGTTAATGTTCCAAAACAAAGAAACTGCAGCCACGTTGGTGTACCAAATTCGAGCGGTTTTCAATTCATTGTCGTAAAACAAAAACCAAAGTAATCGCAGAAATCAATCAGAGAGCCACAAAACGAAGTCATTCACTACTTGTTTTTTACCAACCAACCAGAATGCGAAGAAAGTCAAGCCAGCCGGCGCCAAGCGCGGGAAAACGCGAGTGAACTCGCAATTGGTTTTAGTTTTGCATCTGATTGGTTGAAAAGTTCGCGCAAATTTTTTGAACCAATCACCAATCACACCAAAACCAAACAAAAGAAAGAGCCCGGATTAAAAAAAATGCCCGGATTAAAAAAAAAAGCCCGGATTAAAAAAAAAATAAACAAATGTAAAATAAAAGAAATTAAAAAACAAAAAAGAAAAAACACCCAGATTTGTCACGTTACGATGGGGAAAAGATCAAGATGTAACATTCTATATTTAGGTTTCACTTAAAACGGGCCTGAAGCTAAAGACAGCAGAAAAAGGAGGGCGAGCCTACGTTGGCGAACATGAACTCTCTGTAAAACGTCATGCACATGCAATAACTGCGGTTACCTAAAAAAAAAAAAGAACTATATAAGTAAATGAAAAACATTTGGCAATTTTGCTTTTGAAATTTTTTTCACGCTTAGGGGGAACCTCCGCTCCTATGAAAAGATAACTTTAAAAGGCAGCGAAAAGCTCTTTGTGTCAGAACAATAGGGTAACCATCTTGCGTCACAGTTATTCAACATGGCGGCGTAATTTGAAAGTGAAAACAAGCGTTTCTAAAATTCAGTTTTTTCCGATACAAACGCCTTCCTTGAAAAAGATTTCAAACACACGCGATTGTAAACATTATTTACTGCCTTTCTTCTTTTTGTAGTAGCGGAGGTGACCTTTTAACATACGGTAAATCCACACTGACAAAGATTTAAGGTAAAAAACTACAAACTGACAAAAAAAAAAATCTGCTATGCCATTTGCCCTGTGAAACACGGCCTCCCGTCAGATATCTTACTGGCGAGCCAGTCAGAATTATGAGGTGACAAAGTACTATACTCTTCGCCTGGTAAAAGCCACCGCGCCAACTTTCAAAAGCAGAAAAGTTCCGACAATGCAGTGCAAAGTTTAGACATGTGGCTGTTGAAGGGCTCGTGGTAGGAATGAACGCAGCACGTGTCTCGATCAGTTAAAATCTCTCGCGCGTGGATTTTATTAATCTTATGAGTCTGGTACGATGTGTGATAGTTGCAAGCACGTTCCCGATGACTTTTGTGTCTTGGTTATTTTGTCAACTTGTTGCCAAGTCTGAAGTCGCAAGGGTGGGCAAAAACCTACCATCTATATCAGTTAAGACCAGCGAGTGACATAGAACAGGTTTTCTTTTCTTGGAAACAAAGCCACCATCTGCAAAATTCAATCAAGGAAAGATGAGGTCGGTAGAGAAAACAATGGCAATATTCTATCACAATTGCTTAGAAAATTCACGTCTTGCGCAAAGTTACCTTTCTTTCAATTTGAATTTCAGCAGTCTCCGCCCTCATTTACAAGCTTACACATTACCGGCCGAGTGAGCGAGCAACGAGATGGCTGAGAATACCTGAGAATACCTCAACCGGGGTTGACCACTCAATCTCCGCCGCAATCTTTGGGCCATGTGGCAGCTCTCTCTAGGTCTCACATCATTAATTGGTTCGATATCTTTCCAGAGAACGACAAAACAAACACTAGAAACAATACATCTAAACCTAAGAACGATAGCCACTGTCACATAGATTTACAAGCTTTCGAGCGCTGCATTCGTTTGGTTTGAATCGATCACGCGATGAGATTGTCCTGTTCCATGGAGGGAGACTGTCAGGATGAAGCTCCCGATCGGTGGAAATCCCCGCGGTATGGCTATAATTCTTTTGCAGAAGACCTCCAAATTGGGACAGGATTGCTCACATTTTGGACTTTTTTCTAGACTACGAGCAGTCCCTCGAGCGCGCGATGCAAAAATTAAAACAGGCGGGCAGAACACGGCCATTTTTCAGCCCGCCTGTTTTTACCCTCGCGTCGCACTCGAAGGACCAAAGCGGCGAACGAGGGACTGCTCGTAGTCTAACTTTCTGCCTACTTTTCTCTGTTCTCCCCCTTTTCTGAATTTTGTTTCGTATCGCTTTCGTGTTTTCTTACATGTTAAAAATCTAACTTGATGTTGATTGCACTTAATAGGTAAGGGATTAACTAAACTTAGTAGTGAACACTTAAAAAAACAATTGACCTTATCCCGGTTTAAGCCGCCATCTTGACGAGTAGGCAAAGCGTAACGAATTTACAGTGCTTGTATGGGGATCCGATGTCGAATAATTTCTTAAAACATACCTCAGAAATTTGAAGAAAACGACAAAACTTTTTAAGTTTGTCAGAAACAATTATGAATTGCGAAACCGAAGGTACAGGGCAAAGCATTATACTGACCAATTTTTAGGGACCAACCTTATATTTGTCTGCATTTTTTTTCGCACGGTTTTCCCACAGACTGAAAATCCCCGCGAAAAATATTACAGACAAATATATGGAAAAATTGGAAACGCTACCGGGCAACGTCCAGCGAAGATTAGTTCCTGGCGATTGGTCAGTATAATTCTTTGCCCTGTATTTTAAGTTCGTAATTCATAAATTCTTCTGAGCTGACGTTTAACGAATATTATTTGACATCGGATTCCCCTACAAACACTGTAAATTCTTTACGCTTTGCCTACCCGTCAAGATGGTAGGGTCTATCGTGTTGGATTGAACTTCAGTTCTCTCTTGGTGTAAGTGCGTGACTGCATGACTGCGTGTCTTTGCGTTACAGTTGTGCCATGGTTTTCATCTAGGTTTGTCAGTTGCCTATTTTCTGTGCTATATAGTCGTAGTTACCTTTTGTCGTCGTCAATCAAGTTGTTAGTTGTGTGTGCCATGATCTGCCATCGGCATGGCGGGATCGATATGTAAGTTTTTAATCATTTGTTTCTATTTTCGTATATCTCCAGCCATTGTTTGTTTATTCGTTCTGCATGTGCGCGTGGCGGCAATCTCATTAGGTGACTTCGGTATATTTAAATTGGTATTCCTTTCATTTACCGCATGTTTATTGTGGTGCATGGGGTGCTCGTAGTTATCTCCATTGTGTTTCGCTGGTCAGGCGTTACGTGCGTTATTACACTAGTTCCTTGAGCTGAAGAAATGATCCTCGCACTTTCTGGACAATTCCTTGTAATTGATTTCAGTTTACGCGACAATTGAGGCGTTTGGTTGAAACAACAAATTGGTTCCTCGCGTTTCCGTAAAAGTATCCCTGTGTTTGGCATCATTTCTGGTATTGGTCGAGATTTTTTCTCGCGGTTCCCAATTTATCTTGATGTTTCGCTCACCGCTACAGTTGAAACGATTGCCTATTGGAAATGTGATGGTGTTTCATGGAAGGCTAGCTTCTCGCGTCGTGCGAGGACGCCAACCGGAAGTGAATAGTTTTTCTGCGTCAACATGCGTTGACGCGCACACACTCGGGTTGACGTCCCTCGCTCAAAAACGCCTTTGCTTAAGCTCCCTCAGATAACTTAAAGAACGCCACATTTCTGCAGGAACAACCAGTCGATTCTCCCTGACAGAGACACTCTATTGTTTAAACCAGTTCCACTGAGGAGGCTAAGCGGAGGTAAGAGAAGGGTTTCTCCAACGGGAGAAATATGTCTTCATTTATCGCTAGTAATTTATGGACTAGTGGGACTACTCTATAGTAAAGGATCACGCCACCATTTGATTGCTCACAGAGAGAGAAGAATTCTCACTAACTGAGGAAATCAGAAATTCGACAATAGCTTTGCAGCCAGGAGCGTAGCAAGCCATTTTTGGCTTGTAAGCCTGTTCCATACCTCGCAAGTGTAGTGCGGCCGGGGAACTCAAGTAGGCCCATGATTTGTTCAAATATACCGAGAAAAGTTTGCAAGCCCAGGCTTACTGGCTTAAAGGGAGCTACGCCCCTGAAGCACAAGGTGAAATATCTTTCTTACCAGGAAAGCAAAGCGGAGGCAAGCTGTTGATGACTTCCACAGATAATGGTAACTCAGCTGGTTTGATTCCGCCATGTATCAATGATCCACGACGACCTCTTGCTCCCCTCTTAACTGGGCTACACGTTATGCCATAGCTGGGGTAAAATGGATATCCTGTAGCAAAGTAATAGCTTATTCTTAAATCCACCATTTAACGGAGGAAACAGCTATCTAACATTCACCCGGTATGCCAGAAACCATATACATGCAAGCGCATTTCCTTGAAAAACTGCCGCCCTGTTTATCCGTTTACCGAACGCTCTTCAAAAATTATGGCAGAAACATGTCAACAGCACCCCCACTATGATAGCTTCTATCAATACAGTAAATAATTTTTAAGATAAATAAAATAAAAAAGGACATTAACAGTGGCAATTATACAAGTGAGGTGTGGGTAGGAAAGTCTCTTCACATCAACTTGTGAAAGTGTCTGTCAATCCTTTCTTGACAATTGAAAGATACCATTTGAAATAAATAGATTCTTTGATAATATGCTTGACCTGGATTGACAGAATCCAGTTAAACATAGGACTATTGGCAACGCATAGTTGTCATGGTCACCTATAGTTGTCTACTGCAAAAAGCAACCAGCAGTGAGAAAATTCAATCTTATTGCCATCATCAAACCAAAACAAAGGAAATTACAGAGCAAAATTAATCTGTAATGTTTGCCTCCAAGATATCAAACAGTGTCTTCTGTTAATGAGAAACAACTGAAGTAATACATCAAACATGAAAAAGAGTGTTTCATCAGATATCCAAACACCGAGAAGCGAGTTGAAAAATGAGGCCAAAGGCCGAGTTTTTTAACCGAATTCGAGGTGTCTGGATAGACGATGAAACACTCTTTTGAGTGTTTGATATTGCTTCTCAAAGGAATCAGTATTTTAAGAGAAATTTGAGTTAAAAATTTCCAAAATTGTATGCTAATTAAGATCACATATCCAAACTTCCTTCACGGTAGTGATTTCTTTTGTTTTGTTTTTGTTTTGGTTTTTGATTTCTTTTGTGTTTTAATGAGTTTGAAAACAATAGTTCATTGATACCTTTTGTGTCATCCCCTATAAAGGGGCTAATAATTACTCAAGTTCAAATCAGTTTTTTTTTTTGCGACTGAGTTGCGTAAGTCAGCCGAAGACAAGAAATATACCCTTTGGCCAACATCAAATTGAAGTACATGTAATTCACTAATTCAGGTTTTACTACTAAATGAGAATTGAAAGCAAGTAAATGCAGCTGGCACCAAGCAAGGGAAAATGAAAGTGACAAAGTCGCCATTGGTTTTAGTTTTGCACCTGATCGGTTGAAAAGTTTGCAAATTTTTTTGATCCATTCACATTATTACTTTCAACAATTTATTGAAAACTGCTCTGAGCATGTTTTTGACAAGCCATTCAAATTTTCCCAATGACAACAGACTGTGCTTGCTATCATTATTCCCTTTATACCACTAATTGAAAGAGGAGAAGTGCCAATCACCCCTGTGGTTGGAGAGGACCGCTATATATATAACTACAAACTCATTTTACATAAGGCCATCCTCTTTTTTTCTTCCGTTTAGCATCGTGTGACTGACCCAAATTTTTGGCATTTTCAAAAAAAAAAAAAAAAAACGAAAAAGAAAAAGTAACAAAGCAGTTTCACCATTTTTCGAAATATTTATTTTAATCTGAAAAATGAGCATAGTAACAGTATAAAGAAAACCAGGAACAAAAACAGGAACATATGTAAATATTAACGTTTAACGTCATCTCCGTTTTTCACGTCGTTTCCATGCTCCACAGCAATGATGCTGGGTTACCAGGCCTCCTATTCCAAGACTTCTTGTGATTTCTTTTAGTTTTTTTTGTCTTTCCAATCTGACTTACTGACCCAATATCTGGAAACTCATTCGATGCTGAACGGGAAAAAAAAAGGAGGGGGGGGGGGTGATGGCCTAATAAACTCAGTTCTATGGGTGTTTTGATTGGTTCTCACTTATGATCTATTAGAGGACAGGCTCATAGATCATTTGTTTTGTCTCTTTATTATAAGAAATAGACTTCATGCTGCCAATCATCTGTCCAGTAATAGATCACAGAAGGCATCAAAATGTGGTAAGAACATCAGTGACACACTCTGCTATCACCTTGTGTGCCACTTCTTTGTTCCTACCATAATATTTTGACGTCATCTGTGAACTATTAGTGATGTCATCTGTGAACTATTAGTGAACAGACGCATGGCAACGTGGAATCTATTTGTTATAATAAACAGTTAATTTACCATTGACTTCATATGGAGTTTGAGGAAATGAAGCTGTTTCTCCTGATATTGCTGCCAAAACACTGGTTTCAAACATGGTCGTATAGAGGCGAGGATCAGCAGTTCTGCTTTTGGGTGCATCTCCTCGCTGTTGAGAGACAAGAAGGTACTGTATGAAATAAATTTCATTTTTTTTTATTATCGTCTCCCACTAGTGACGTTGTAGATTTTAGTCTGTCTAATGCCAGACAATTTTATTTGTCACTGAGGGACCTCTTGGGGATTTTCAGCTGTGTCATTAATTAAAAGTGCCCTTGTTCCTAAAGTACTTAGAAATTCCAAGATGGAGGGGATGTAGAAATGGAGATTCTAAAGAAACAAATTCATACAGAAAAGTTATCGTGAAATTAAGCCAGGAGAGGCAATTAGTTCTAATTAAGCAACTTGAAGGTGGAATTTCTAGAAGAATGGAGGAATTCAAAGAGAAGCCCTCTGCAGGGGGAGCATGGATACCTTGTGAGATTAACAATGCATTTCCAGAGAACGATAGAAAACTTGACTTGAGAAATAATATTACTGTCAGCTTGATCCATAAATGAGCAAGTTGCAACTGTTGGTGTGATGACCATTTTCTGACCTCCTCCTCATATAATTACACCACAATGAAATTCTTTGCATTGTACTGTCAGGGCTCGAAATTGCGACCAATACAGTCGCATTTGCGACTAAATTTTTCCCTTTGCGACTAAAATATCTGGAGAAGTCGCAAATTTGCGTCTTGTTGTCACCTTCACTCTTTCAAAACAACAGGGTTAGCAGTTGCCTCTTTGCTGCTAGTTTTGCTAAAATAAATAAATGACAAAATTATTTTGTTTCTCGCTGTAAATTTTCTCTGAATATAACGTAATTGTAGAGTAATTTAGCTGCGATGTTACATGCACAGCTCCAGTCCTTCGATCATTCGCCATTTTTAGTGGTTTCTTTATACACACAAGTATTGCGGGCTCATTTTTTTTTTGCTAAACCGCTGACAACACAATGCCGCGCGGCGATTTTGCGACTAAAATTTGCGAAATTGCGACTAAATTTTCGTATCTTATCGCAAAAATGCGACTGGATTTTTTCGTTAATTTCGAGCCCTGACTGTCCTCATTTGTTGATCAAAAAATGTTGGAAATCACATCATATGGTTTGCCTGTCTGTCTAACTGTCTGTCAGTTGGTCTGTCATCTGTATGTCTGCCTGCCTCCCTGGCAACTAGTATTATCAACACTGCCAGAAAGGGTAAAGGACAGAAAATGAGGTATAAAAGTATTGTGACTCCTACATTACTCTGTGACGGTCATAATTATACTTAACCTCACCATTTATGTTTATATTTCTCAGTCTTCACCATATCAAGGCCTATAAAACGTTTTTCTGTCTGTTTGGTTGTCTGTAGAAATCACTTATTTCTATAACTCATTTCACTGAATAATAAGTATGTACCTCAGATGAGGAAGATGATGGCACAAGGCCTGTGTCCTGATCCATGCCAACCACAACACAGATCTCAATCAGACTGTTTAACATCTTCTTAAAATGATGTTCCATTCTTTCTCTTTTCTGTGTTAAGTGAGAAATTGTTAGTTATAAGTAACTCAACAAAAAGACCCTTAAGGTAACTTGGAAGGAATAGGCCATAATTTACTACCAAGACCAGAATGCATCGAGTGGATTCTATTGTCATCCACACTTTGACAATTGTCTTGTTAATATTCCCTGAAGAGTAGAAAAAGCTGTATAAGAAAGCATTTTGGCAAAGCATCCTGGTGATGGTAGTAAAATGACGCCATCACGTAAATGGACTATTGTATGCAAAGTACTGGCATGAATGGAATTGAACTTCTAGTGGAGAAGTTTTCACTTCACTGTCTAAAGTGTGACAGTAATTACACCATTGCTGTGGTTTTGGTTTTGGCTTGCCCTATGACTGGATCAAAAACTTGCGTTAACTTTTCCACCAACGAGATGCAAAACTAAATTAACCAATAGGTCGTGTGCAACCAATCTCTAGAGACACAGATAACAATAACGAAATGTGCAAGTGCTGGATGACGAACAAAAGGAGATAATGAGAGATCTATTGTTTTCATCAACCAACACGTTGGCAATGGCAATGGCATAACGTGCACACCACCTATTGCGACAATTTATTACTCTTGCTTACTTCCTTTTTGTTCTAATGACTTTGATTTATGGTGGGATGACGGGTGTTTTTCCTTCAGAATGTAATTAGTTCTGTAATTGCTTCAGATTTCCTTTTATAACCCTCTGGGCTCCTGTGATCTGGGCCAAGTTGTTAACTGATGGATTAGTGCTAATCCTGAGCATGACCTCTCCCTCTTCTAACTATGCCCTGGGCAAAATTAACATTGCAGTTGTCATGGTATTTATCCCAGATTAGCACTGAACCCAACTGAAGATGAACTTACAAAGAATAATGTGTAAAGCTGTATGCTTCCTTTGATCAAGTGACATTACAAAGGCAAAAGATCAGAGAGGATAAGTATATCCTTTGAAAACCACATCCCCAGCCTAATGCTTTCTCTAGTCCCCAGTCTTTTCTACCAAAGCTATTTCTTGGTGGATAGGTGTGGAGTGATATTGCAGAGCTTAATGGTCTTATTAAGTACATTTTTAAAAGTGACCTGGGTCGACGTGTTCGGTGTAGGTTTAGGTATAAACAGGTGTTATAAAGCCTTTCAAGTTTATCCAAACATTTCCTCGCACAAATTTTCTCTAGCGATCGTCAATATTGCAAAAAGACAGCTCATGTCGGGTTAAGTTGGAATACTGGACCGGATCATGCAAACAGACACTTTCATCGTCAGTCAAGTGAAAACTGAATTAAAATTAAGGAAATCGCAACATATATTGGTTTCGGAGGCTTCCAATCTCAAACCTACAGGAAGATAATTGCAAGGAAAACTGGATCATGAATGAGAGCATTACATCTTGAACAGGCGCTTGCAAACTTATTCGTAGTTCTAACAGGCAAACTTAGACTGTAAGTCCTTTCCCATGCAAGCAAAGTCTTAAAATTCTTACCTGTTGGTTTGAGTTCTAATAATATATTAATCTTGTCTCAGTAGCAATCTTCCTTAGCCCTTTCATCTTCCTTCATCTTCCTTAGCCCTTTCGCAGTTGATAACACAACAATTTTGCTGGATGTAGACTACGCACGGAACAACAACCTTCAAGGAAATCTAAGGGTCACCATTTCGGGGAAAGGGTCACGAATTCACCAGCGGTTGTTTCCACGAATCAAATTGCGTCACGTTCCTCTCCT
Organism: Astreopora myriophthalma; assembly: GCA_014634185.1. NCBI lineage: Eukaryota > Metazoa > Cnidaria > Anthozoa > Scleractinia > Acroporidae > Astreopora > Astreopora myriophthalma. The sequence continues at coordinate 143,148 of BLFK01000866.1, forward strand.
CATTAAAACAATGCAACCGAAAAATATTTTGCAAGTACTTTAGGTCGGCATGACATGGACTAGCTTGTCTGGCATGCTACTAAAGAGAAAATCTCTCGATAAAGAAGGAATTTCAAATCTCATTGGCATTTACTGAGGACCGGCTACCACCGAACGTACCCAAGGCCGGGAAGAGGCAGTTTGTATAAACAGTAAACAAGCATAGGCAAGGTAATAGGGAAGACGAATCACTTTGCTTGCCCCACAGCAATCACCAACCACAACAACAACAACAACAACAACAACAACAACAAAAACATTTTATTTGGTGTATTGTACATCCTAAATACTTCCACATCTTCCAAGTCAATGTATGGCAAGTGCAGATTGCCTACAAATAGTCTACGGTCTGCAGTTGTCATGCACCGTTTCCGAGTAAATCTAGCATTTACCTCTCTTCAAACATTACCCGCTTCTGGTATCGAGTTTCAAAGAAGTCTAATCATTCTTCGAGGGAGAAGGGGGGTTAACATCATTTGTGAATTTTCTGAATCCGTTGCGGACGTCTTTTTAACTTCACTTCGCCACCTTGGTGTTTCAGTATTTTTTTTTTTTTATCAGTAACACGCCTCCTGTCTTTGTTTAATAATGCTACGAATCCTGTATATATCCGAAAGATGTTCTTTCGCCCAAGCCGGATCTCGTAAACCAATCATATTCAATCCAAGGAAAAAGATCATACTTCGGGCCACTTTTCAAATTTGCCTGAAGTGAGGTCTGAAGTGGCGTGGACACGGCCTTAATGCAATGATTTGCACTTCCTCGATTTCTTTGCAGAAAAATGAAAGAGATCCGGTCGCCTAAAAGTAGAAAATTACGTACGTTTACTTGTACTTGGTCCCTTACTATGTGAAATAAATGGCCACTAACACGAACGACAACGAAGACTACACTGAACAAGTCAAGATTTTCCTGCCAGTTTTTTGCCATTAAGCGAACAGATCACTCCCGCGATACACACGTAACAAACTTCGATTGCCTGACTCACTGTGTTAATTAAGTTATAGGACGTTCTCTGTTTGCTCAAACACAACTAAGAGAATTATTCCTGGGTTGGCTGTTGAAAGCTGGACCATTAGAGCCACACATGCCACTTTTTTTTTTTTATTACGTATCATTCTGTTTTGTGCTTTTGCTGTATAGAGGGCTTTCTTTACATTTTTTCCTCACTAGACACTAGTATATCCTTATCATTCTCTGATCACTGCAGCTGTTAAAATAACATCTCTGAATCTTGATCGAGAATAGCAATATTAGTAACCTCCGAAAAATTTCAGCCCGATATACCGAATAGTTCCAGAGAAATTCTCTTTTAAAAACTCGAAACGTATGGTTCATAACGTTTTTGCCACCCAGCAACTTTGCGCTTTTTGATGGTTGATATTTCCTTAGATGTTGCTTTGCAAAAATATATAATCGAGTCTACCACGGGCGCGCCATCGGGCGCAGCACAAGGGGAATATATCGCATATCCCCGAGGGACAGGTCAATTACCCGCACTTATCGTTGTCACCCTTTTTTGCGTATTACACTTAGAAGCCTATTATCAGCAATGATCTCAATGTTAGTAGTTTGATATTGCACGGAGAAGCTCCCAAACACCCGAAAACGATTTTCCTAATTCAGATGGATATCCATCAGTTTTACTGGTCCCTCGCATTTTCATGTGGATTTGAAACAAATTCGTGTGGCTTTAAATACACTCATCTTACGTTAAAGAAAGAAGGACAGGTTAAACAAAGGCAAATGATAAATTTTAAAACAGTGCATTGAAATGCAAAGTGGACCTACGAAGTGTGAAAGAGCAAAAGGATGAGACTTACGAGGCGTCAGCAGGTGGAGTCATTCCGCTTAAACCAACTGCATGCAGAACCTTGGAATGAGCCGGGTGAGAAATGATTTCTGCATAGGAAACCCTTGTATAAAGGTCATCTGGTCATCTGCACTCAAGAAACGGCGCGTGACATTGACGAAAAAGATCGATACTATTATTAGCAATGAACCTCGTTATTTAATACAATCAAAATATACAAGCGACTGGGCATTCTCTACAATATGACAGCTGATTTGAAAGCAAATGCGTGGAAATGCTGAGCTCCCGCACTGAGCTTTCAAGGATATTGGTCGATATTGACGACCTGACGTCACTCCGGGCATTTTGGTGTCCCTAAACGAAGAAACGGCCACTATGTTGGTCTTCCATAATTGAATTCTGTTGTTATGCGAACATTTTTCCTTGTTTGGGCGAAAAAAAAAAACGGCCGCTTGTCATGTGAGTGAAAACCAACTTATAATTCTTTTGATGATTGGAAACTGCTCGTTTTTCAAAATTAACGTGAACCATTTCCTGTTTGACTGGTGAACCGATGATGCGGTGAAGGCTGAGGCATTCTACAAGACACGGCCTCCTTTAAAGTAATTATCTACGGAACCTGAACATGTTTCTGTTTCAAATATGATTTGTTCTGAAAACTAGGATCATAAAGTGATGTTTATAATTCAATCGTCACTTTCCACATATGACAAGGGAATCAATTCTTTTTCCTTTCGTTCAGGTATTGCCGTCTAACTATTTGCATTTTCCTGTTTAGGAGCTCTTTTGATTCTACCTTCTTCGTCTCCGTCGAAGTTGTCAGCCGTAAAACAAACATGCAAACAAACAAACAAAATATAAGAAACAAGAAAACAAGCAAACCTCGTTCCTAGGGCCTCTCTTCGTCCCGTCCTTCTTTTGCTCTCTTGGACGTAAAGAAGGAGACCCTTGAAACCAGGCATTTTTATGAATCAAATGAATCCTTGTGTGAAAGCCTCTGACGGCGAATTCTACCAAGCAAGTAAATGCTTCATTTACTCAAAACGAACGATGCTTTCAATACAAAGTGTAGTTTCTGACGGTTAAGTGACGTGGGCCGACAGAGGGCCGTAGGCAGCTATGGGATAGCTTAGGACTATTTACGAGTTTGGCGGGAGATTATCGTCATTCTACGTTTGTCAGTCGCTGTGGTTAAAACTTTATGCTTAACTTTGAAGAACTCCGCTGTCGGCTCATTTTTCGTTCTTTGTAGTAGAGTACCCTTCCTCGGGTCTGGTGCCGTTGCATTAGATGAAGAATACTTTTCTACATATTTTTAGCCACTTCTAAAGGGTGGTTTTTAGTGGTTTTTCGTATCTGGCACGGCACGATTGCTTAGTTTATTGCCTACAGTAATGTAGTATATTTTGTCTATTTTCACGGTGTTATTTCACGTCCACTTTGTAATCGATTCAGATAAACGGAGCTAATTTTGTTAGGCCATTTTGTTCAGCGGACTGGCTGACGTACCCCTAATAAACTATTTTCACATTGAAGTCTCGTGTTAGTGTAGTGAGAATGTACGGCATCAGACAGTCGAGGGTCTAGATTGGGGGTGGGGGTGAAGGGTGGGTCTGTAACTCTGAACACTCTAAAAGTTTAAAAATTTAAGGCCCTATAACTGACTTAATCAGTAAGGCACTTCAGATTGGAACATTGAAACGTTTAAGGACGGTTTCAACGCTAAACGCAGAAAACATTTACACATAACACACGGGAAGTGAATATTGGTAATATTTACCGAGACGTAGTCGAGGTGAATATTCACCAATATTCACTGAGCCTGAGGCGAATAATTGTTTTGGTATAGTTTCCAGCGGTAAATGTCGAGAAAATGCAAAACAACGTGCTATAACACGGTGAAAAAGCACGTGAAACGTTTGCTTACGTTAGCAACCGCGCCTCCAAAATGTCATATTAACCGGGTAGCGCGGTTAATATATCACAGAATTCTTACCTTCACCATTGAAATTATACTAATTGTTATTCAGGAAAACAAAAGCGCGATGAGTATGGAAATTTGATGAAGGTCTGAACCATTTACCCTGTGAAAAGCCCGAAATTCTGGTTGAAACGTCAAATGGTACGCAGAATTCTATTTGGAATATTTCAGCCTGAAATTATCGGCCATTGCATTAATCAATGCAATTTTTGTGTTCTTTTTGAGCTTTCCAATCGATACCGTTGCATTCTTAAGGTTCTCTTACCTTCCCTTAGGACTAGCTGTATCATTTAACATTTACGCTGAAAATTTCCATTGATATGTTGAGCCCATCCCAGGGGATTTTGGGGAACAAGGGAACAAAGACAAAATATCTCAGGGAACAAGGGAACTCAAAGCGTTTTAGGGATCAAAAAGCTGGGAAAAAGTTCGGAATTATTTTCGGGGACAGGGTATCACAAGCAAATTTTTAAAGGGAACAAGGACATTCCCTCTCCCCCACCCTAGGGAGGGGCTCTATATTCCATCAATTCTATTGTTTAGGTCCTTTGGGTAATTCTGTCTGGCTAAATTTCAATATTACGAATTAAATGGAAGCCAAGGTATTGTTGGTTTGCATCTGACGTCACTACGGTCTACAGAACAATACATGATGGCGAGTATACGAAATTTCATACATTTGACTTCTTGATTCACCTGTTACGGGGTATCTCGCAAGCAATCAGCTCCCAGATGGATTGGGGGCTCACTTGGTCGACGAACGTGTAGCGCAATGACACGATCCTGGGTTCAAGTCCCGTTCAAGCCTGGATTTTTTCAGGCTTCTTTGCAACTGCTTAAGATGCTACGATGATCGTTCTAACTCCAAAACAGAACAATACTGTTGCGGATGGGTGCCCTGTTTTTTTTCTATTTTCGCGCCTTTTTAATCACGTGATTTCGTGTGTGTTTATGTTTGTGTGGACGATTGACTTTAAGTTGCGGGCTCGATGAAGGAAAATTGGAAGAAAATCAGTCTTGCAATTGCTTTCGTCCGCTTTTTAGTATCCGTCAACTGAGTGAATCATATAATTTGGACCTTACAAACACAGTAAAAGTTCGTTTGGGAATTCGATTCTACTATTATGCAAACCTCTAGGGACCATTTGTACACCAACATGGCTGTCTCATCAAGCGCTTAAAAACAAGCAATAACAAACCATACCATTTTATCCATACATTTCTGTCTTAAAAAAAGGAAATATTTTATTAATTCAGTTCTAATGCATGCTAACTGAAAAGGTTATACACTGTTTCAGTTTAGACATTTGAAGTGCAATACAACGGCTACTCCGTATCTGCAGAAAAAGAAAAAAAAATAACGGTGAGTTTTCATTCGTCTTCTGCAAGGGAGGTTTCTAATTTAGCGTGGAGAGGACAAAAACAAACCAATTAGGCCAATAAACAATGGCTAGTTTCACATCAGAGATGAGCAAATAGTCCATATAAACGGACATGGGCCACCACTCTAAAAACAATGGCTCGAATTGACGAGTTTTCTTCTTCCCTTTTAGTTGTTTTACAACCTAGGTAACCATAGCCTCCTTTGCAGCCGTTTCTTGTAGGGAGGGAGAATGGAACCGACACAAAAAATGGCTGCAAGGGAGGCTAAGTTAACCAAGGCAGTGTTAGAGCGAGGCCCTTGCTTATCGACAGCCAAATGGTACAAAATTCAAGAACTCTAATTTGATCACATTCAAAAATATCGATAGCATTCAATAACCACATTGATCACATTCAAGGATATCGAACACATTCAACTAACATCTCGATGATATTCAAGGTCACGTAAAATCAACGAACAATCGCATTCAAGAACGACTTTTTTAATGTCAACAAACTCCAATACGCTTTGTATTCAAGGTCACGTAAAATGAACGAAAATCGCATTCAAGAACGACTTTTTTAATGTCAAAAACTCCAATACGCTTTGCGCTACTGTCGACGTAACCCCGAGTGCATGCTGGGAAACAATTCGACCGTAAACTCAAAATGACGGGAATGAGTAGAGTCCATTCGCCAAGAAATTCGCGCTTGTATTCGCGAAGAACTGAATAACAATTCAAAGGAAACCCAGACGCTTGTAAACAGAACACGCAATTTAATTTAGCAAAATATTTTTCCATGTAAAACCAAAGGAGCGTAACTGCAGTAAAACGTCTTCACTTATATCCAGTTTATATCCAGTTTTGCTCTACCTGGTGCAGAACTAAGTGTAACGCAAGGCAACTGATACGAATAAATGGCCAGCTGTGTACATCGCGAAGGCGACTCCTCTGTTGCATTCCATTCTAGACGCAGAACATAAATATTTCGCAATATTTCTTCAATAAACGAAAAGCTCTCCAGATTTCCCGGCGATGCACTGACTCCATCCTGATTGCAATATTCTCTCGTGCGGATACGTTGGATGAATCATGCCTATATTGCTCATAGTCGTCTAATACCGTAGAGTTCCGATGGTAGCGACCCTCGTTACTTTCGGAATTAGCAGCCTTTGGGGGTCGTAACTTTAGGGGGGTCGTTACTTTCGGGGGGTCGTTACTTTCGGGGAAGAGAAATCGTTTACAAATAGAGCTGGCGTGAGTTTTTTCCCCGAAATTTGAACGAACAACATAAAATTAAAAAAGAGCAACATTTTGTTTGCATTCCACATGTATAGATTGTGTTTCATAAAAAGAAGGTAACAATGATAAATACCGACAGCAATACTGTAATAAAATGCCGTAAATCAATATCAACACCAATAAACAAAGGAGACAAAATTCGTCTATCCAGTTTCATGTTTTAAGTGCGACATGGGTGGGTTCCGGATGTCTTCCTAAATTGTATTGTCAGTGGTCGGGGCGAGTTGTATTAGTTTGTCTCTCAGTGTCATTTAATCGGAACAAAGACGTTCATCTTAATGATAATCGACGAAAACTACATATAGTTTTTAATATCAATTTGAAGAAACGTTCCTGTTGTTAATACGAAATTATACCGATTTACCTTCTTACATCGCTACATCAGTGAACTGTTCCCCTTGTTGTAAATTAAAGTGCCTTATCGTGAACGTATTACGGTATTGTACATTAAAATTTTGACTGTTGATTGACAAATTAAAGGTTTACGGAATACAATTAAAAAAAAACTTGGTCTCGCTACTTTCGGGAGATCGCTACTTTCGGGGGG
>BLFK01000866.1:150203-160648 GCA_014634185.1 Astreopora myriophthalma
GGGGGGGGGGTCGCTACTTTCGGGATTTACTAGCAGCCACAAAAAATTGACGTTAATTTCGGGAGGTTGCTGCTTTCGGGGGGTCGTTACTATCGGAACTTTACGGTAGTTGAAGAATCGACTGAAACACTCTCATCCATTCCACATATTCAACACTATCCGTGTCGAGGGAATGGACGGAGAAGCTTGTCTGTCCACTCTCGCCGTTTCGAGTTCACTCGCAAATTGAATTTCCCATCATGCACCCGGGACTATCTCAACAGTAGCGCAAGGCATATTGGGATTTGTTGACATTAAGAAGTCGTCCTTGAATGTGATTGCTCGTTGATTTGACGTGACCTTGAAGGTGATATGTGACTTTGAATGTGATCGAGAGGATTGTTGAGCGTAATTAAGTTAAGATGTGTTGAATGTGAATGTCTGGAATGTGTTTGTTGAATGCGATGTGTGACCTTGAATGTGATCGAGATGCCTGTTGAATTTGATTAATTTACATGTCTTGAATGTGATTGTGGTTGTTGAATGTGATCGTTATCCGGAGGGTGTAATTTGCAGGTTGCAGGTTGCAGGTTGCAGGTTGCAGTTGCAGGTTGCAGGTTGCAGGTTGCAGGTTGCGGGTTGCAGGTTTATACATTAGGGTTTACCTAAAACCAGGAATCCGGAATCCGGAAGAACACTGGAATTAGGCCTAAAAACGTTTGTTTTTAGGCCCAATTCCAGTGTTATTCGGGATTCCGGATTCCTGGTTTTAGGCAAACCCTAATGTATAAACTTGCAACCTGTAAACTGCAACCTGCAACCTGCAACCTGCAACCTGCAACCTGCAACCTGCAACCTGCGACCTGCGACCTGCGACCTGCGACCTGCGACCTGCGACCTGCAACCTGCAATCTGCAACCTGCAACCTGCAAATTACACCCTCCGATCGTTACCCTTGAATGTGGTCAAATGTGAGTCTTGAAGTTTGCACCATTTGGCTTTCCATACTTGTTTATTTTTACCCTGATAAACGGGATGTGCATTGTTCGTGTAAACTTCACATTGGAGAAAAAATTCGTCTGACGACTTGTCCTTCCAGACCATTTGCCCTTCTCGTAGTTCGGACAGGGCAATTACGACGGACAAACTTGAAAATGTACGCCACCGTTAAGAACCTCAGTGGAGCAAAATGTGTTGCGGGGGCTAAGGGAGCGAAAACGCATCCTGGCTAGTCCCAAATAACTTCGGGACACAGCTGAACGTTTTTGCTATATAATAACTGAGCGCAGTAAAGCAAAAACCAAAGCACCCAAGGCGTTTTCTGGCATCTAGCGGCAGTGGCATCCATTCTTTTCGGGTTCCGAAGGGTAAATTTAATTTAATCGTCCGCGCATTTCTGATTGGCCAGAATATTAATTTGGACTTTGGCTTATGTGTCATCAAACAGTTCATACTATATTATTTTCTGTATGATTAGAAATTATCGGTGATATTATCAAACGGCTGCATCCGAGACTCAAAAGAAGTTTACTTTATTTTGGGTCATGTGAAATGCCTTAAGTTGCGTGGGCGATGCATGATATCGAATGGATGGATAATTACGTACTGTAAATTGTGATTCTGCCCACACAAACGAGAACATTCAAAGTAATCGAACCAATGATAAACTCACGATGTATCCTCACCTTCTAGGAAGTTTTCCAGATCTTGTGCTCTGCATATTTTAATGTCCACTTCCCTCACAAATCCCATTTGAGCAAATCGGAGATGCATCCATCTTCAGGTCATCACTGGTTATTCCCAGTGTGTCTGTTGAAGTAAGAAATCATGAATTGATTGATTGGCCACAGAAACGAGACCGCACTACACGCCGGCTCAAGTTTTCTGGGAAAAATCTTTTTTGTGATTTTTCAGGGAACTCAATCAACGGGGGTCATCAACTTCTGCAATGTCATCAAATTGTCCAGGAACAGAAATTCTTAACTCCGGGATTCGATAGAATGGATAGGTTCACGAGAATAAACCGTACTTTAACTAAAAAATTGACTGGAACTGCATGTATTTTAACAAGAGAATAAACTAAACGAAAACGAAACGAAGCGAATTTTAGACGCTATTCATTGAAATTTACATGATGCAACTTGTCGTTATCTTCTCATATGATGAAACCCGAAGTAAGTTTTTGGACCAGATGCTTCCTTACATAATTATAATATCTTGTAGAACTCATTTGTCCACTCAAATCCGAGAGTCTCTCGGAAGGCACGAAAACGGTCTGTAATTTTCAGTACTAGCTCATTAGAACCTTTTTTTTGAGTGACCCGTTAAATAGATAAACAAAGAAACAAACATGCAAGTAAATAAATATATACACAAAGGAACAAACAAACAAACTGACTGATTGAATGACTAACTATCTTGTTATACAAAGAACGAAAAAAGTATCATATTGTGCCTAAGGTAGAATTGTTTCTGCGAAGTAATCCTTAAGTGCTTTTGATGTTGTTGTGGCCGTTTGCCTTTGCCTTCTGCGTCGTTTTCAGTTCCGCAAGGTCCCTGCAATGACGCGCACGGCAGTATTTGTTGCTCAACAAATTAATCGCTTTTTTCAAAGCCTCCTCCTCTCAATGAAAATCATGGGCGTGTAAAGCTTGACACATTTCCTTGTCAGAGTGGTGTTCAGTTGAATATTGAAAACAGGGCGGCTTCATTGCTCGCATTCGTTTTCCCGCATTTAAAATCTGATCGGCTCCAGCTATTTTCATCGTGTTGTGATTGGCTCTAATCTGCGTCTGTTGACATTCTATAGAACATGTTTCCCCACATTGAACAGAAAACCACCCACGTAAGACCTCCGTTCCGTGCGGCTCTCGCATGAACTGCAGTGACTTGAAATTTTGCTGAGATTATTTGTCAATCTTACATGACTCGAATTTACGAGGACTTCGAGCAACGACCAGAACGAACAGCACACTGCTTTTCTCGTCTAGCTTTTGCTAACTGCAGAGAGTGTATATTTTTTTTTGTAAGATAACTATTAAGAATCAACATATGCTCTCGTGGTTCCCATGAAAACCATGCCCGATTTAAGACCATAATGCTTAAAATCTATAACCGTTTTCAGACCAAAATGGCTCAAGAACCATACCCCTTGGGGCGGCACATAACTATATAGCTTATAGAGGGGGAGTATCCCCCCTGGGGGTTATTTCCACACTCATTAGGGGACATACGATTTGTACGCAGTATGCGTTTTCATTAAGATGTTATCGGACATCGAGTCGCAATGACAGCGACACCTCTATAATTTAGTAAACCGGCATCTTTTCTGGTCGAATGTAGACTGTGTAATCAATGAATGATGGTCTCCCAACTATTTTAGCCTTCAAGTTATTTTAGGCGACCAGCTACTGACTATGTATTTCATTTATTCTTATATATTAATTGTAATCTCTGTAAATTGTGCAGTGCAAATAAATTGTTGTTGTTGATGTTGATGTTGTTGATATAAAGCGATCGGTTGTTCTGAGGCATATTAAAGGAGCAGTATCTCGCTATCTTTAGAAGCGAGTTGAAACTTAAAAGGGAACTTTTTGGTTAAATTTCAGCTTATTCTTTTGTCTTCTATAGAAACGAGTCGATTGTTATGATGTAGTTTTGATCATGGCAGTGAGGTGAGCAGTTCAAGCAGTTGCAAGTGAAGCCTGAGAAAAGGTTTAGGCTTGGACGGGACTCGAACCCGTTACCGTACGAATGCGCTGCACACCGCTGTACCACATGATTGAGCTGTCAAGTCCGCTGGGAGATGGTCAATTTCGAGTTCGTATGATATCCTGTGGGAGGTGAATACATGATAGTACTGCGGGTATGAAATGGTATGCCTGGGCCTTTTTCCAGGCTTCATTGCAGCTGCTTAAGGTTGCTGAATGCAGTTTCTACACTGCATCGCGTAAAAGCAATGTTAGTTAATGTTGTGGTACCAACATCAATCATAGAACACTATCTCCGCCTGTAGCAGAATGTGCACCCACATGACTTAGCTCTCTCCAGAGATCACGGTCTTGAATGACTTGGTTGAAGGACTTAAAGGAGCTCGGTCACGGAATGTTTACTGCCAAAAACACAGAAATCCTTCTTTATGACCTTTACTTGTGCCCAAACCATTCATCTAAATTTACGAGGAGGATATCAAGCGATTTTTTTTTGCTGGAAGAGTCACCCATAATACATTTTTGCCAGGTCCTCAAGATAAGGTGCGAAAATTTGAAAAATTTAGGCTACATTTTTCAAAATGTAATCCGTTTCCATCCTTGCCATCCGTAACAACCGAAGGCAGTAAATAGTCTCCGTGCAGTAAAATGGTCTTCAAGAAACAAACCGCATTACTATTTTGGGCTTTCACTGATTTAAAGACATCCTTTAGCAGTCTACAGTAACTGAGGGCTAATATAGCGTGACAGAGCTCCTTTAAGATCGACTTCTGACCAGTCAATGATGTTGTTGTACCATATTCTTTCCTGTGCTCCTCTTTTTTATTAGCAACCATCATATTTTTGATACACCCTTTATTTTTACTCCTCTCAGTTAATGTGACTATAAAGCTTCGACGTTTTACTTATGATCAGAAGGACAATAGGGATCAAACTGGTTCTGTCGAGAAAGGTTTGTATTGTTATGGGATCCTTGATAAACAAGATGCGGTCAGTATTTCGACGTAACAAGTTACCGTGGCAACAGGAAAGCTCATCAAAACCAGCCCATATTTTGGCTTTAGTTACTCGTATCCCAAAAACGAACTCGGTGACCCAGTTTTTACTACTGGAAAGTGATCAGCAGGCCAAGATAAAACTCTCGACGAAGTTAAAAAAAAATGTGTGGAGCACATTCAGGGCCACCTTAAAAAAAAGAAAAAAAAACTGAGGTGGCTCTGAATCCGCTTCACAGCATTTTTTTTTAAGCTTTGCAAAGTTTCGTCTTGGCCCGCCCGATCACTTTCCAGCATTAAAACAACAAATCAACAAATTATTTCATATTGCCTTGCTCAACCTTAGAGTTTCTATCAATTTCTTTAAAATAGAAGGCGATAGCTAGCCCACGTAGTAACAGTAAAAGTGTGAGCTGAAGAAATGATCCTCGCACTTTCTGGACAATTTAAGCAATTGCCCCTTATATGCACTTGAAAAATTCAAGTGACTCCAACGGGATTCGAACCCACGACCTCTGCGATGCCGGTGCAGTGCTCTTACCAACTGAGCTATGAAGCCACACAGTTGAGAACAGGTCAATTTGTTGGGCTCATGCGTGTTTTCCCGTGAAAGGAATGATGAATGAAAGAAAAAAAAAAAAAGAAACGGACTAACCCGCACTTCATAATAATTTCTTTCAGTAAAAGTGTGGTTGAATAGATTATTTACTCAGTGGCACGTATTCTTACCTTCAATTCTAGCGTCTTCCTCTGACCCAGGTTGGATTGGCTCTTTACGTGGTAGTTCGTCCTCACTTAAAGCGTTCATGCGTATGCCAGCTATCGGGGGGCGTTCTTTGTCTTCCAACGTGTCAAGTGGCTTTGCTGCGTCCTGGTAATATTCTTTGCGTGGTCTCTCGTCGTCGTTTAGACCCTCAGTGTGTGTGCCAGCTCCCTCGGGGCGTTCCTCGTCTTCCTTCGTCTGAAGTGGGTTCGCTTCTTTTCTGTAATATTTGTTACGCGGTCTCTCGTCCTCGCCTGTTTCCGTTGAAGGTACACCATCTTCCGTAAGACTCTCCTCTACTCCATTGATGTCAAACGACTTCGCATCTTTACGGTGATAGTCTTCAAGCATATTGTCGCTCTCAATAATTCCGTTTAAGGCGTGGTATTGACGGCTTTCTCGAGGACTGCTCTCATCGTCAAAGTTATCTTCATCCTCAATAAAGAGTGTTCCCAGAAGTTCTCTGTCATCTTTCTTATCTGGTAATAATTATACACAGAAAATGGAAACCAACAAGTTGAGCACATTGTTATTTTATCTAAGGCCGCTTATTCTTATCATATCGCCAGCACATTGTCTCACGCAAGCAACTGAGATCCTAAACGGGCCGCAGTTGTTAAAAGCTTGGACAACCTTATCCGGTGGATAATATATACTTATCAACAGAGCGGGAGGGCCTGGCGGCACAATGTTTGGCTTGATGACATGGCGTACAGACCGAGAGTCAAATATTTTCCTGTCCGGCTCAGTCTGACCCAGTCAACAAGTGTTTTATCATACGACTTCTTTAAACTCTTAATGAGGACTCAAAAGATGAGGTTTGGGCAAAAAAAATATGTAATAATATGTTGCTGGTATTGTAAGTTAACTTAGATGATTAGGTGCGACGAAATCTCCTAATCGTATCGCACGGAGTCCGATCTTCAGTGTTCCTGACAGGGCCGTACGGCTTTTTTCCGGCCGCGCTCGCGCTAATGCGTACGGCCCGCATACGGGGATTTTTCTGAATAGTTTTACAGTGAAAGCGCGCGCAGGGCCATACGGGTCATATCATCGGGAATTTACTATCTAGCGCTGGGTTTTAAAATGAGGAAAGATTTGCACAGCACAACATGTCACCAGGAATATAACACCCCTCTGTAACAGACCCATTGAAACCCGACCCAGTCGATTTTTTCCCTTCACCCAGTGAAAATATAGCCTCCCCGGTACCTGCTGAAATTTTTAATTTTACCCGGCCAGTTTGTGGCTTCCCCGGTGCGACTCTTACATACCCAGCATATATCAATTGTGTATGTTTGAAAAAGGCAAGACAGCGACCTGACACAAAATTTGCCGACCCGGTGACGTTTTTTTCCGAAAACCCGGCGAGAATATAGATGCCACTGGGTCTGTTACAGAGGGGTGTAATATACAGACACTCTGGCTGGGCAAGGACGGCCATATTTAAAAAAAAATCGTTGAATGTTCAGCTTGGACAATATTTTTAAAGCTGGATAGTGATTTACCCAGTGCATAAGGTCATCCAAGGCATTCAAGCTTTGAACAACTGGGGCCTGGTCAAAAAGTTTAACTGAGAAACTGAGAGGCTTTTAAATCGAGAATAGTTTTACTCGAGCTTTTTAATTTTAATGTTGTAAATAGTCTGGGCCCAAGAGCCATACCATAACTTATGAAATAAGATCGTTCAGGTGATTGTAGTCCTGAAATGATGTTTTTGGTAACATCGACTGACGTTTCAACAAGCTGATATGAAGTGAGTCATCTTCAGAATCAAGAGATCTGTGCATTGTGAGTTGATCGTAAGGGCAATAAATTAGTGCCTAAGGAATTCGCGCTGCCAATAAAAAAAAAAGCCACATCGTCTGAAAAATAATTCAAGGTCCTTATCTCAATTGAATAGGCCAGTTCCGAGTTCTTTTTCCAAGCAAGTCTAAGTGCGAATTAAGTTTTGTGATGCTAAGTAGGTTTACTTTGCATATGAATACAAACTCATTTCCTTGAGAAAGACTTCGCACTTAGACCCGCTTTCAAAAAGAGGCTGAATTGAACTTGGAAACGGCCTATTCAAATGACGATCCCGACGAAATTTATACCACTTCCTTGAAAACGTAAGTTAGGGAGCAAGACCAACAATTATTATATGGCTACAATAGTAGGCGCGCTCTGATTGACTGCCGAGCAGGCAAGATTTTCTTGTAAGTCTTGTAATGACGGGCATTATGAGAATTTTTAAATTTGCCCTAGATCTTGGTGTAATAAAGACAAAACTTGTCTCATTTTCAAAGAAACTGTCACTTCTGGTTTCGATCGCATGGCCAGGTTTGTTTCGGTTCAGTGAACATGACCTCGAATGACCTCTTGAGCGCGCAAAAGGATATTACTTTTCCAGCGCTAAAAAGGCCATATAATAAATAACTTATTAACCTCCTCCGTTCGGTCAAAACAGGGAAATCTCAGGCCTCAGCCTTGACGTATTGACCTGGCTATCGCTCGGTCAATACCTCAAGGCCTCGGTCCGAGATTTCCCTGTAATGAACTCACTCTCGGTTAATAAGTGCTCAACCTCGTTCCCAGGGCTTTTCGCGGAGAAAAGCCCTGGGAACAAGGTTGAATAAGTGCTATGTAATATAACGAAAGACGTCACGTGCTCTCGAATGACTTACCATGATTTGACTGTTGTTTTAGTATTTCGCTTTTAGATGTCGATATATTTTTCGCCACCATTTCGCTATTGAGAATACCGTATGTACTTGATTAAGCCCCGCGGCGCTTATTAAGTTTTCAAATGTGGCGCGTAATTTCTAAGAATATTTATATGTTTACAGTAAAACAGAAACGTGTTGAAAATGTCATTCTCTTTGCCGTTTTGGTGGCAAAATAGGCTTGCATTTCGCACTGGCCTGCTACAAAAATTCAAGAGAAAGAGCTAAATGGAAGACAAGTATAGTCACTTCAAACTGAAAAACATTGTTGTCCAGGAATTTTCAAAGCTGTTTTTGTGTTAAAGTAGTACTGTACTTGCGATTAAGTTATAATCTCGGAATAAGGGCCGCATTCCTAGATTCGTATTAAAAGAGATTTCTTAAAACATAAAACTATAAAAGTTAGAGATAACAAGTTAAACCGACGTTTCGGAGTAGACATCACTCCATTATCAAGGTAAAAATGTTCTATGATGCTAAAATTACAGTATTAGGGCCTCTTCATATGAGCCCGGTCAACCGGGCTGGCTCGGTTTCCGAGATCTCGCCTCGCCACTCTTTCCTTTGTAAAATTTACAATGTGTTCATATGAGAAGCCGGGCTGGCTCGGTTACCGAGATCTCGGTTTTTCCGGCCGAGATCTCGGCAACCGGGATGAGAATTTTGCCATATGAACACTCCACCCCGGGTGACCGGGACGAAACTTTTTTGACAAAATAGCTTCGCTTTCGGATCATAGCGACCAAAATGGCATAATTTTTGACGTGTATGTATTTCCACTTCAAAAGCATGCGAATTAGCTTTATTAGGAAAGTTAAAAGAGTCCACAAAGCTACGACAGTCGCGAACGATACAAGTTTATGTTTCACCATTTTGGTTTTGTTTCTTGAATTTCATCTCGGTAACCAGGATGAAAATTTCCCATATGAACACGAGACAAAATCCGTCCCGCTTACCGGGCCAGCCCGGTAACCGGGCTCATATGAAGAGGCCCTTAAAAACGATTGACGCTAAGAATTAACATAATAAGCACGTGCGAAATTGGCTATAAAAATACTTTAGCACGAATGGAATCCGATTGCACATTGAGGCTAGGCTTAAGTGTTCTTATAAATAACATTTCAAACACTAAGCAGTCAAATTTGTTTTTACATTTTTTGAGCACCTCAAAACGTTTAAGCAGGTCCCGAGGGATCGTCCCGTGTGCGTTCTTATAGTGTCTGGCAATGGCCGAGGACTGTTGTTTATGTCCCTTTACACGATTGTGTAAATGTCCGCGTGTGTAGCCTACATAACCTTCATCACAAAGGTCACATTGAAATTTATATACAACACACTGCTGATTTATGATCGGCGGCTTTGCCTCTTTCACTTTCAGTTCCTGTTCAATTTTTCTGCTGGTAAATACAGGCTGGATGGTTTTGTTTACTTTCAGGCTCAAATCCTTAAGTTGTTTTTTAACAAATTCTGCTGAGTTTTGGTCTTTAAATGGCAAGACTACTCGAACCATGTTATCCGTCTCTTGGGCTGTTGATAAAGGTCGCGGTTGGTCGCAGACCTTTGAGTCAACAAAGCGTTTGATAGTGGAATTTACGAGTTGTTTCGGGTACTTTAGGCGTGAGAAAACTGACTTCAAACGGTCACATTCGTCTGAGAAGTGTGACCAAGAAGAAGATAAACGATGTGCTCGATCGAGCATAGTTCTCAGCAAGCCATTTGATGGGGCGGTTATCAGTATATTGCTTTTCAGATGCGGCGCTTATTCGGGGGCGGCATTATTTTCCTGTTTGTGCCTCAGTCGCGAATGCTCACTCAGAACTGGTCACGCTTCGCTTAAGTAGTAATTGTTTCTTATCGAGTCATGATGTGAGGTGGCAGATATATTTTATTCAACTGCAAGCTCCGCGTTTGGATGGTTCACTTCATAGTATTTATTTTGAGATGTTGGTTTACTAGATATTTTGACCGAAATGATACTTTCATATTTTGTCATAATTTGGAGTTTTTCCAAATCTATACTCTTTCCTTTAGCCACCTGGGGTAAAACAACTCGTGCTTAAGGCGTTGTTACATCAGTTAGGCAATTTCTCTCGCAACTTGTCTCGCAATGTTGTTGCCACAAAAGTTACGTTCCCACGTTGCGAGACCAGTTGCTCGACAGGTGTCGCACTAAGCAATGTTTCGTGCAACTTGTCTTGCTTTTGATGGTCACATGAAGTCAAACGGTCATTTTAATTGGTAGATGCCGCGAAACGTTGTGACGCAAGTTGCAGGATGGGCGGGGGGGGGGGGG
>BLFK01000866.1:160661-185661 GCA_014634185.1 Astreopora myriophthalma
GGGGGGGGGGGGGGGGGGGCACGTTGCGAGACGCGTTGTGGAAAGTAGAACTGACTGATACTTTTCTCAACGAATGCGTCAACAAAATATGGCGAGAAATGTCTGTGGCAGGGTATGTTACACTAGCAATTTTTCGTGCAACTTGTTTCGCAACAAAATTGCGAGACAAATTGCACGCAAAATTGCCTGGTGTAACAGCGCCTTCAAGGAGACACAATTTATTCCTGATTGTCGTGGAAACACGACTTGTAAGATATTCGTAAGTCATATTTCTTTTAAAATACAAGATTTAAGATATAAGCCCACATTTCTCATTACACAATAGCAAAACTAAGGTTTAGTTTCTTTTCCAGTATTTGTGATGCTCTTTTTTCCTTTTTGCAGCCGACTGCAGTTACTTATTTTTATTGTTCTCAGTTTTGCTCACGGTGCCGTCGAATATATGAATAAATCACGGACACTTTTTCCGGTTTGTAGACTCATAAAAGTCGATGGCCTTAAAGAACTCGTCAGTATGGTCACACAGTAACGAGAAAACATAACGACGTACACCATCTTTGTTATCGCTAGATCGTATAGAATAGAACCGTTGTAGGACCTAACTTCAAAAACAAGAAAGTATAAAAACAACAGCAAGCCTTGATAATCACTCATCCCTTTTATGGTCCATTGATCTGACAATTATGGGGAACTATCCTTTTTTTCAGTGAGACTAAATTTAAACTGCATCAACGTTTTAACAGAAACGAGGCCTTCCAAACGTGGTGCTGTTGTCACTTTGTCGCCTGTTTTAGAGCCAGTCCGTCACCAGTTTTGCCATGGACAGTGTCGCTGTCACAGTAGTATTTCGTCACTGTCGCTGTAACAAAATGTCGCCCTTTTTCTGTCAGTTCGTGTCGGTTGTCCATGTTTTAGAAAAAGATTGTCGCCCCATTTTGAGGCGTGTCGGCAAAACCCCTTGGAAGGCCTCAGAAACACCCGAGGAAGGGGTCCTGTTTATATAGACTGGCCTTGATCCGCAGTTGCAGTTTTAGGGTTGCAAATATCCGGTCATTCGTCAATAACTCCTCGCCCATACATTCCGATTTCAGGGTTTTTAAAACATACAACGGCAAACCGTGTGTGTGAAACGCAAAATTAAGAATACAGACAAAAAAACCGGACTCAATTTGGTGACATAAAAGCGATAATATCACTGGAATAACTGAGTCTGTTTTGAAAACAACAGCTTCCCAAACAACAACAATATCATGCAACCACAAAAGCAATTGACAGACTTCGTTTTCACCCGGCATTTTACGGTTGCGAAAGCGCCAACGAAGAGCATAAAGTTTGTCTTTGCTGAACAGAATTGGGACATAGACCCCTTGCCTTGTCATTTCATTGTAATTTAGTCTGTTGCACAGTAAATACCAGGTTTTAAAATCTCACTACACCCAAAATAAGATCCCTTCACTACACTTGTCAACCTCAATTCTTTGACTTTTGATCAGGTGGCCTGAGTGTAAATTGTTGTTCCCTAAAACTAAAACTAATTTGACGACCCAGCTCCCACGGGTCTCCCGTAGCTCAGTGAGAGTATTCGAACTATACTGGAAATAAAGACTGAGATCAAACGGTTTCGAGTCTTGCTTGAACTAAGGACTGGAATTTTTTCCGGCTATGCCCCCGTCATCTTCTAGAAAAATCACACCGTAAGTTCATTAAATAACGTCGAAATGTGACTATCAGAAGTAAATAATATTTCGTGAGTCGAACGTTGCGAGATGTTCTTAGTTAGCTCCTGTCAGCCGATATATGAAGGCAAAATGGGGTAATCCATGCAGATTTGAAACAATAACAAAAACAAACGCTTGCTTTAAAGTGAATAAGACCACACTTGCAATTCAAAAGCAACAATCGAAAGTACCAAGGAGTTAAGAGTATGCTGGCCTTAAATTTCCACTTACCAGGGACAGGGGATGAACGACAGCAAGCAATGAAAGCGACGACGAATAGCCCTGAAAGTTTCATCTTGACTTCACAGTGTGACAAACAGGAAAAAGTGAACAGCCAAGAGATGCCGTTTTTTTTAAAAACAATGGAAATTGGTTTAATTGTTACCAAGCACCCTTAGTAACGCCGACAGCAGAAGAAGTAATTTCATTGAATTTGTTAAGTGAATTGTGATCCCCGCTATGCTACGGTGATTCCATTGAAGTCATTTTCCGTTTTCCTAATGATTAATGACGTTCGATTTCCTAAAGGATCTCTGTTTTAAAAGGAGGCAGCGGGGCTGATCTTACAGAAATGAGTAACACCGTCCCATGATACTTAAAAAACGAACTAACTGGTAGTAGTACGCTCTGTCTTGTTCACTTAGCCTGTAAAAACCTACCCGTTTGAAACCGCGATTTCACAAAACTATTGGTATTTGATGTAGAAGTTAAAAGCCCACGCAATCTGTTACTGTGAAAAATATTCGACCAAAACTCATGGCTTAAAGCATGAAAAACGTATCATCTGCTTTTATAATGCCTATATTTTAGCCAACGTTAGGCAACCCTGAAAGTAAACAGGCTGTTAACTTGAGTCCAAAAAAAAAAAAAAAAGCTTGACATATTTTCCCCTTTTGATAATTGTCTTAAGGAAAATTCACATTTTAATTTTTTAGGACTAAATCAAACCGGTCCACTGACGTTTTTCCAAAGGTATCGAGTCTGTGAGGCTGAATCATTGCCGATATATATTACATTCTTTGCAACGTTTTCAGCCGTGGCAAGATCAACAAAACATGCACTAATCATGCTTCGAATAAACAGCAGCAAAACCATCATTTCCTTTTCAGGACGTCTAATAATCGAATGCAGAGTTTTATTAAAGTTGTAAAGTTGGGACATATGAAAAGCGCCGTAATATCACTTCAATCATCGTCGCTACTAACCGCGCAATATGCTCTATAATTTAAAGTGCCTATGAAGTAAAAAATATCGTTTGCTTATTTGAAAGACCTTTACGACCTTTATGACCAAGAATGGCGCTTGTTTTTTTAAAAATAACTTCCCTTGCTCCAGAGATATTGAGTTTAATTACCATCACTCCAATATTTGCCGAGATGTTTTCCTTTCTTTACGTTGAAACTATTTGTGACGTCATTAATTTTTGAACAAAAACTTCAATTTCTCTGGAACGGGAGAAGATATTTAAAGAATGGAAACACAATTCATCTTCAATCTAAAAAGGCCTTTAAGCCCAACTGCCTATTTTCCGATTTCAATGAAAGTGCCTCGCGTCCATTCATTCTTCGACTTACAATGTCCACGATCCTGAATTGCCTGCCGTCTTCTAACCCTTGCAAATGTCAAATTATTTCAAATTTACAGGGCATTAAATAAAAACAATTGAGGGAAAAAGCTGAAAAAAGGAATTGACCATGTACCATTTTCAGTCATCATGATTAAATTTTCTGGGCGCCGCCAGTTTGAATTTTATTTAAGCAATAGAGGACTTTTTCCGTGTTTACATAGCCTCGTGTAAACACGAGGAGGGGTTGGGAGAATTCGAGACTGTTATGCAAACCCGAGACGCAGTCGAGGGTTTGCATAACTGTCGAGAATTCTCCCAGCCCCTCGAGTGTTTACATGAGGCTATGTAAACACGGAAAAAAGTCCTCTATTGCTTTTATAAATTATTCCTCAAAAGTAATTCGACAAATGAAGGAAAATTCTGTTTCGTTTACTACTTGATTGAAACAGGTTTTCTCGATACACGCTCATATTTCCTACCAGCCAATCAAAACGCGCGTTTGACAACACAACCAATCAAAATTCGTGTGATGTCACAACCGTGTTTACATACTCTCATCTAAATACACCTATTGACCAATGAGAGCGCGCGTACTATCCTAATTATTTTACAAAATGGTTAGGGTTCCTTTTATGGTTTGCTAGACTACTCGGAACAGGCATTCTTTTGTGTTAAACAATGATGTAACCTAAAGGGTCATAAAATATAAAGTGGTGGCGTCCAAGCAATTTTCATTTCACCCACTCAGTGTCTTTACTCTAATAGGGACGATTTGCTCGAGAATTTGGGGCAAATAAATGCTCCAAAATACGAATAGTCCACTTCTGGGATTCCAATTAATCAATTCCCCATGTAGCCCTCATATACATCCCTTTTCCTCTGAAGTTATTTTTAGATCAAGCGCTCAGACAGAGAAATGCTCAGCAGCCAATAATGTATCGAATGTAGTTTGCGTAGTGCACTTGTCTGAAACACATTTTGTAGATGAACGAGATTTCAGGGAAGTGGTGGGTGGTAGAGTTGGAAAACAAAGTCGAAAGAGGAATTTGCAACACTACTGGTTGGTATTAGAGGATAATTCAATCGAAAGATCGGGTTTGTAGGCACAGCAGTGACGACGATTACGAAGGCGAGTCAACAGATTCCACAGATGCGCAAGGGTTATCCCGCCGGGAGGCACTGGTAACACCCACGATGATCTAAAAATTACTTCAGAGGAAAAAGGATGGATATGAGGGCTACATGGGGATTTCACTCTCTTAACTTCATAATCTTTGCCACTCATCGAAAACGCTTTTTAGGGGGTAAAGCCGGCAGGGCGGGGCTTGTTTAATTTCCGTTTTCTGTGCCTTGGAGAGCTCCAGATGGCAGGAGGTGTCATGGGTATTTTGACGGCTGCAACTTAGCTACGCTGTGAATTCGGAAAACCTCGTAAGCTAAACTCGTGATCTGTCCGAGCACATTCTGGGAAAGAAAGTAGGAAAATTTTAAGAAAAAAAAGTAAGCCTAACCTTTGCCAAGTTCACGTCCATTCAGATCCAGGCCATCTGAAGTCAATGAGGGATACAAATGGACAATGAAAGTTGATGACAGACCTGCATGAGCAACGTTTTGACTGTTACAATGATCACCGCAGTGAATTGAAGTGTGCAATTTAAGCAAAAGTAAAGAAGCCTGCCGGAAAATAAACCAAGCCGTCTTAAAGGGGTCTCTACCCCAAGAGTTCGAATCACCTCCCAAGCCTAGACATTTTTTTCTTCAGGATTCTCAGCAAGTCTGTTATGCACATACGCTTATTTCTTTCCAGCTCCTATGAAGAGATCTACGATTTAAAGCATCCGATCCTCGTCCTCAAACCAGTTCTTTGCTTTGTTCTTATTTTCCTTCGCAACAAGGCACTGGAGAGAAGCTTTGCGAAAATTAGTTTAGTGATCCTGCTATTGAGGATATCACATTTCTCCACTGTCTACTTATACCGAAAGAATATGCCATTCATGTCTTCCACAGTTGACCAAATTGTTGTTCAATGTCATTATCATAACTTTCACTAGCTTTATCACGTCGTGGATGGAAAAGGATTTCCTTCACTGAAAATGACTTTGAAAAGGTTCACTGGATCATAGAACGGATGACGGCACAAGGGCCTTATCGTGACACAGGACATTCAGATATAAAAATAATATTGCACTTAATGCAAACAATGTTTCTAGATGTGTCCATACAAACAGGTTTTGAGGTTCTTAAAATGAAGCCGCTTAAAACGCCTGTCACGCGTCAACTTTAATATTTTCTGACGGTGTGGTAATTTACACCGGTGGCAGAAAATGTCTAACTTTGGAAACAAAACAACATTCAGGAACAGTTAGGGTAACCTCAAAGGAAGCTTGTGTCAGCCACATTTTTTCCATCAGTGTCGACATTGACGTCAGTTGTGCCGCATCTTTACTGAACAGACGTCGAGAAATTGATATCACTGTATGAACTTTAACGATTCAGTACGTGCGTTAACGTAAACCTTTTGTTCTCTGGTTGGCAAAATTGAATATCAAAAGAAATTTGACATCAATGTTTGTAAACAAGAAATATCGCTATACCTAATGTGATCAAAATATGTTTGTTGTGGTTCCCATAAGATCCTTTTTCAAATTTGATTTCTCCATTGTTTGAACAGCCTACAGCCCACAGTTTTTGTTTGAACGGTCTACAGCACTCAAATTTTAACAAGACCATCTATGAACTACATGTTCACAAGTTTTGGCCCACTTTGTTTGCTGGACCACTATGTTTTAAAAACTACAAACAAACTTGATAAGAAGGACTATAAAGCACGATCGGGGTCGGATACACTCCCGGGTTGGGGTGGGGGGTGGGGGGAGGGGGTTACTCCTTAAAATTCTTGGTTGGGGTGTGCCGCCCCGTTCTCCAAATCCTGACTCTATTCCAGACCAAAACATGCCATTTTCCATACCCGTTTTCAGACTTGACCTGTAAAATGGGCCCGTTTTCAGACTTTCACATTAGCTAGTCCCGGGCGGAAGTCAAGAATTGGTAAAATTCCGCTCGAACGATACAATTTTCAAGGGTCCCACAACCATACCCGATTTCAGACCATAATGATAAAAAACTATACCCACTTTCAGACCAAAACGGTTCAAAAACCCAACCCTTTGGGGCTGCACTTACCTGCCTAGATTGTATAGGGGAGTACCCCCCGGGTATACACTTCGCAATATGCACAGTACTTGTTTGTTGACTTGAACCGATACTGAGAGATAAGAATCAACTAAGAGTCATGACCAAGGTTGTTGTTTGCAGGACCGTTTATTGTGACTTGTTATTGTGCAAGCAACGCTTGAAAGAGTTTACCTGAGCACTTCGGTTCGAATCCTCGTTTTTCGAAGAATAAAGACAATCGCTGTTACAAGGAAATACCTAAATAAGTGTAAAGAAGACTCGCCTTCAGCAGTGATCGAGATCCCAACTGACTCGGTGAGTGTTTTCCGGAATTTATCATGCTCAGAAATCTGGTTTCCGCAGTCATTCAGTGCACACCGTGTTTGATGCTGAGGCACTCAGAACAAAGTGGTACAGCCTTTCCAAATTAGGAAGCTGTTGCATAATTAGCATTGTTCATGAGGACATTGCTCACAAAAGATTGTGATAAAAGAAAGGATTTGGGGCATTTTATGCCTCCCACCAGGATTATTCACTGCTGCTCCGCTCACTGCGTTTGCTGCGCAACAATGAATTGAACAGAGGATCGAGTTAGTGTTATTGTATTATTATGGTTGCTAGAGTTATAAAAATTGCTACCCTCATCAATTTTAGAACCACTTTTCTTACGTAATCTGCCACGGCAGCGCTTACATCATCATCCAACAGTGTCAATAGAGTGTGGGTTACCTACAAAATTAAGCTTCATTGCGGTTGTCATATATGATTCCTGATTCGCGCCTCAACTTGAAAACGTTTATAATAAAGATTATCTCCCCAAGCAACGTGCAGGAAGATGTGATGAAGGTAATTGATAACGTTGAGAGGATTTTACTGTATTTACGTGTTGCATATTTAACCTCAAAATTCTTTTCCATGTAACTGTTTGGACTGGGAACTACAAAAGTTGGCCATAGAGAAGCCAAAGATAGACACAGTGTTTAAAAGGCGACGTTGTTTTTGATGTTATTACAGCAATGAACATTTATTCCCAGGTCCCTCTATGCTCCTTGGTATCACTGCAGTTCGCAGGTGAAAGTTTAGCCAATCTTGTATTTACAAATCTACTTTTGAAACTTAAATAAAACCAGCGAGCAATTCCTCTGAACACTATATTCTGGGAGCGATGTATATAAAAACGTTCCTCGAGGCTAAAACCCGCTGAAAGGAAATTCTGTTCAGTGTATGCGCACGTTTATAAGATCAGGTTACAGAAACGCTCACCCTCATATCCTGTCGAAAAATTATCAATGTTTGTTACCCAAAACTATTAACCATTTTCTATTGTTCTGACACCAAACATCGATTAAAGTAATTTTATTGATCTTGGCTCAGGATGTTTAGACAAGGTCGGCTTGCTTTTTCGTCAGAGGACCTGGAAATAGTTCTTTTTGTCATCGGGGCGTGTTTCGCTTCGAGCCGTAAGTGAAGTTGTCAAAACGCTCAGCGACAAAACTCGTGCCTAGTGACTATTGTTGTTTAGACTGAGTAAAGGTGCAATTTTTAAGTAGTTCTGAAAAAGAGCGTTATCCCAGCCTCGGCGTAAGTGCCGTTGTTTGTGCCGGACATCAGAAACCCTTGGTCATGAAGTTGTCGGATTTTTTGTCGGAGAAGGGAAGGGATGTTCATGTCCCCCCCCTAATTATAACCATGATTGTCATGTGCAGCTTGATCCAGTACTTTGGGTTTTAGCGCGTTAGTTTGGGAAAAAACTACAGAGGCCCCGCGCTGTGAAATAACTCTGTTAAGCGCGTGGGCGGTAGCTAAGGGCGGTATGTAGCCAAGGCAACGAATGCCGGTAAATACTGAATCAATGAGGTAACAGAACCAAAAGGTAACGAGGGAATTCTTCCTGACGTGAACGTTACTGTACTCCAATTCTTCAAGCAATATTCCCAGTAAAATTATTTTGCTCGTGGATATCAAGAAACGAGAAATCAAGAAGTCTGATTAAAGGATGCTGCTGATTCTACGCAATTCATGACCTTACTCTTCTCGCCTGGGAAGAACTTTTAAGTGGCTTGGAGATTTTAAGGAAATGAAACTATAAAATCGGAATTGCAGATATCTCACAATTTGCAGCACTTCCAACTATTCAGCTGGCCAAGGTTGAACTTATTGGCGCGGCTTCCGGATATCTTAATATTGTTCAAAAAGTTTTCTGCGGCAAAATTTGCTAATGCTAGTTTCGTTGCTGCCTCAGAGACGGCTAGACGTAATTGTGTAACAGTGGCGAGTCACCTGGTGAAAATTTTGCAATAAAGCCCTCATTATTATTATTATTATTATTATTATTATTATTAGTGTTACCAGAAGTCCATATCCCAGAAGTCTCGATCTGTCTAATCTGACCTTTGCCCATCAGTTTACGCTATTATGTAATTTTAGAATAGAGGTCCCGCCAAGTAAAGACCAAAAGACCGGATTGAGCCTGATAACCACAACGCCTGTCATTGGTCCGCAAACAAGAGCCGCACGAGGGATTACTCATGCTAAATGCAAATCATGGCACACATCTAGCAGCCGTTCAAAAAACAGATAAAGTGACGGGCCGCATTCCATTCGAGATCGAGACTTCTGGGTTATGGACGCCTGTTATTACTCAGCACATAGAAAATCGCCCATCACGCACTTTGAATCTTTAGTATTAAAAGACAATGTTCTTAACGGTGCATTTGACCTACGTTTCAATAGGTTTTGTATTGTTGCATCGACCAAATGGCTTCTAGAGAACAGAATAAAACTGAAAAGTCTTTACGAAGACATGCGTAGTTTCTATGTTGGTGTTCGTTTGATAATGGCTTATGCCTTCTTGAAATTTATATATAATAGCGCTAATAACAGAATGGGGTTATTGCCAAGTAGCATTGAAGTCTCGCGGTGTTAAGTTCATTATCTGGCTGATAAATTTTGGGAAGCGTTAATTTCGCCATAGTGGTTCCTTCATCAGGTAGCTTAAAACTAGATAAAAATTCTTCAAATCATACAAGCCTTACAAGTCATACAAGTAACACAAGGCCGACAAGTCTTTATTATTAATAGAGACAGACTTCAGCACTTTCGATACAATATGTACGGAAAGGTCTCATGAAACAGCTTTAAAAAATCCGTTGAAAGTCAAACTTTAATCAATTCTGTCGTGTCACCGAAATTTTATTTTTTTTCTATGATAAGGTCATTCAGTCCTGATATCGGATTGCAGCAGTAATTTATAATTTATACGTTGTATCGATTTTGCTTCATCCATTGTATATCACTATAAACTGAGATAAGCCCCATTCCCATCGAGAAGAAGGCTTATATAGGAAGTCGAATGGCCTCTGTCCGCAGGGTAAGATCTCGTGTGCCTGACTACCCCAGATCACCCTTCTAAATGACACTAAAAATTTATACATGAGCCACTGTTACTGAACAAAAGTCAGAACTTATGCTTGTTTCACGCCGTTTCCTGGGAGTTGGTCTTTTACGCTTGAAAGTCCACGTCAGGCAGCGTGGGATGGAAAGTTCATTGTGGGGTACTTAGCGGACGTCCGGGGTTTCCCGCAAAATATAAGTTCATCTTTTGCGTGTCATAATGAGTACAGACCTTTGTTATAAAAGAAGGAACTGAAATAGCTGCTACTTCAAATTCAGCTAAGTGGACCTCCAAGATCAAGGATTTCAGACTCTGACCGGCACCCGTTTTGCCTGAATATACTGGTGAGCAGATTTTGTGTTCTGTGATTTACTGTTCGTTACAGAGGAACGAAGTGATTTATATTTTAAACACCAATTGAACATCCATAGTTAAGAGGTAAGATGAGTTACGGATTTATCCTGTCTTAGATTTGCTTTATACGAGTAGATTTTCTCAGCTTTCGCAAGTTAGTCTTTGCCGTAACAAAGTTTTAAGACGAGCCTCACGAGTAGCTCACGACTAGCTCACGAGTAGCTCTCTTGAAAGAGTGACTCTCAAAACATGAGTCTGTTCCAAATCTTACCAGATGAGTTCCATTTTCTGGTTGACTCTCCTTTCTCCGCTGCTACGCTCTTGAACAGTTGCCCTTGTTTTGGCTCTCACGCTTAACGGAGCTCCACCAGTTTTGCAACTGACTTCCTCTGTATGACTGAAAACAGTATGACATAGCGTTCAAAAGGAGACGCAAGTGGAAATCGAACTACTGAGAACTGACTGCAAACTGAACGATTCTTAACTCAAACTGTTCCAAAAGTACAGTTTTCAGGATACAGATCTAGAAACAAATGGTCAACTTTCACTGAACATGTCAAATTTACCCAGTTTTGAAAACGCACAAAATACAGTGGGATTATCATTTAAAGAGGTAGCGTATTGGTACCTCTCCGGTTTTTCCACCTTCCTCAAAACCTTGCGAAAGCGACTGCCACAATGCTTTGGAGTTTCACTATAATGGCTTATAAATCATTAATAAAGATGACAATTATTTTTTTGGTCCAATGATCCACAAACGTTCATTGTTGAGACACGACTGTGTCGTGTCGTGAAATTGAGACTATCCATTTCAACCTTGACCAATTTCTTAACTTGCCCATTGACATCTGAAGAAATAGCTGATCGCCACAGAGATAGCTATAATTGGCTAGTGATAATTTTGAAGTGCCATGTCGTGAAAATATGTGCCTTTTTCATCGCGTAGCACACACGGATGACGTAAAACAAAATAACACGCCTGGCCGAAATACAATATCTCCCAAACAATGGTTATTTCATTGTGTTAGGTGCCCGAAGTTGGACATTTGAACTCAAAGGGGTTGCATAAATAATTAGTTCTCTTACTTTCAATCCATGAGCATCAGAGGTAGTGAAATTAATCGAAAGAAAACAATATTTGAAAAAAATCAGATGTTTGGCAGACCGTTGTGATATGGATAATTGCATTCTTAAATTTAACCGGAAGAAAGTCAAGCTGAAATTAAAAGGATCAAGAAAGTAACAGCACTTGACATTTTTAACATTTTTACGACTTCTTAACAGTTTAATGTAGCCATCTGTAACATAAAAGCAAATCCAGCGAGGCACCATTTTGACAGTCACTTTGTTCCAACGCGCTGGGTGAATTGTAAAATAGAAACCGGAAAACATTGCCAACTGGAATCTTTTTGTTTCCCTCGATGGTTCGATTTATTGGGAGTCTACCTATAATTCACAATGAGTTTACTGTGCGGCGTTACAACAAACCGACCCAGTAAAGGAAAATGGCAGGAGAAGTATACAAAATGACAAACCTAAGGAAACGATGACAAAGACTATAAACGGCAGCGAACGTCTGACGGCGAACTTTAATAGACCCTTTAGACTTAGAAGCTTGTAGAACTTGCACACTAAACAAAGCTTACACTGAAGTAAACTTTATAACCCAAACGAATATGCAAAATGAAACACTAAGGTTGTGTAACAGCTGTGGTAAGGTCTCATGGTAATTGTTTCGCAGAAACACTGACCTAGAACTGGGCCCGGTTGTTCGAAAGCCGATTAACGCTAACCCTCGATTAAAAATTAACCAACGTTTTAATTTCGCCCTTTGAAACCACTTTCAAATAGTGGTTTCAGACTAAAGGGGAAGAAAAGTGTAAGTAACAAGTGACAAGCAACAATCTTTTGGGAAAATCTTTGTTAACTGGTATTTAAACTGGAATCAAAGTTCATTCTAACCCAGGGTTAGCTTAATCGGGCTTTGAACAACCGGACCCAGAACAATAGCAGCTGCTTCACTACCAAAGCAACAGCAACAATTCATGGCTACATTGCTGAGGACCAACTAGCAGGAAAACAACTCTCGGAGACAAAGAAGACTAATGAACGATAAACTGCAGACAAGACCTTCGAAAATGTAATTTCTGACGCTTGAATGACTGGAATGAATTGGTCAGAAATTAATATTCTGACGGCACGGTGCAGAGGCTCGTAGGGCGTTATGGGGGCAGTAAGGGGTATTTAACAGTTTGCCGGGAGACTTAAGTCATTCTAGGTCGGTCAGTCTCCTTCTCCGTTCACTTTTATTTATTAGACTATTTCTATTGTATGTAACGTTCATTTGTACCCTTTCGTCGGGGTCATGATTAGATTAGATGAGCAATACGTTTCCACATTTTTTTTGGCCACATCTTAAGGGCGGTTTTTTAGCGGTTTTTCGTATCAGGCGTAGCACGTCTTCCTATACATTGCTACTGTAACAGTTGATTTTTGTATGTCTCTCGGGTGTGGTCAGGATTCTCTTCCAATTGTACGACTGGCAAACGCATCCTGATTAAACTTTCACTTTGAGGCTCGTGGTAGTGTAGTCAGAATACTCAGAAACTAACTGATGTGAAGCTGTAAACAAGAACACCAATCAATTATAGAAAACGTTACCCGATAATCAAAAAACATAAGCTAACGAAAATTTCGCGCCTACAAAATGGGGTCGAAGTGTCCCTGCCTTCTCCCGTTTTTTGTTTGTTTGTTTGTTTTCTTTCTTGTGAGGCTAATTGGTACTTTTCACATTACGTCACGGCACGATGCCCCTAAACGAAGAAAGGGAGACCATGCTGGTGTTCAGGGCCGAGTTGTTCAAGCGGGGTTAGTGCTAAACCGGGATTAAATACCATGACAACCAATAGGTTTTAATTGGACTTAAGTCAGGGTTAGCGCTAGCTAACCCTGTTTCGGACAACTCGGCCCAGGACTAATCGTCCGGGATGTGAACTCTATTTGATGCAAACGGTTAAAAAAACGAGGCTGGTAATCACGTGAGTGAAAACCAAGAATAAACAAAATAAAATTAAATTAAAGCGAAAACCGGGAAAAACGCCTAGCATGGAGAGATTAAGATTTATTGTTATTGCTGCTAGTTTCGTCAAGCAAGTTTTGAATTTGCTTTTTCCTAAGAATTGAAATTACTTTCTGCGCAGGCCATAGAAATAAAGCATTGGCAACAATGTACTCAGCCGTGGTGTTCCTCGCTGCGGTTTTCGTCCACGATGCAGGTAAGCAAAGTGATGTAGAGTTTACAACCGACTCATCGCTGCTTAAACTTAAGAGACAAAACTGACATTTAGTCCGTCGAAGGCGGTGTGGGAAGTAGCGAGAGCAAAAGGCACTGCGAGCGAGTGGGAAAAACGAGGACAGACTGGGGATATGTTCCTCCTCCTCCTAGTTTTCCCAGTCTCTCCTTGTGTTCCCGCTCACTTGCAACATCTTTCTTTAATTCGTGTCACGATTTTCGCTGCTCCCCCCAATCTGAACGCCTGAACAGGTTACACACAAAAAAGGCTATTTAGGAGACATTCCCAGTGAAGATCAAAACCGGCTATCGCGTCTGACTTGAGAGGATAAATTGGCCACTGTAAAGTCATTTAAAGGCTGACGTTTCGAGCCCTACCCGTTCGTACGTCAGAACAAACGAAGTCAATATAAACTGCAACCAGTTTATATGCAAAAAGAGGTACGCTATTAGTGTGGTTTTCAACGGAGCTGGACAAAGCAATTAGCTATGTATGGATAGTGCAGTCACTGTACGTACTATTCCAAACACCGTACACTGAGACATATAGTGGTCAATGATTCACTTTTTTAAATACATTAACAATTCATGATTTTCTTTGGATTTCAGTGGCCATAAATTTTTTACCAGTTGGTTGCTTCAGGGACAGCCTGAAGAAGCCTAGGCCACTTGGAACACTCATTAAAAGCTACCGAGGCAAAATAGATTGGACAAACTTAAATAAAACAATTAAGCACTGTGCCGAAGAAGCGAAGGAAAAGGGATGCTTGTACTTCGGAGTTCAGTTTTACGGAGAGTGTTGGTGCGGCCCCACGGCTCACTTGACTTATGCCCGCGACGGCCCTTCCAAGGGATGCAGACATGGTGTCGGTGGTCCCCGAGAAAACTTTGTTTACATGCTTACTGGTGAAGGTTGGTGCCAGAAATTTTGTGTTCTTGAATTATTGTGTCGACGAAGGAGGCAGCTCCTAATTTGATGGTGTTCCAGGCAGCAAAACTGGGGCAAGGGGTGGGGGGTTCTGGTGTCCTTTTGTCCCCTGTTTTGTTAAGGAACTGTCGCTGTTTCAGAGTATTGCGCTTTTCCCGTCAGTACCTGTCAGCTACCGAAGTTTTCGAAACAGATTGTTGCCATATTCGAGGCCATGTCGCGTGTTTGCAAACCCATTGAAAGGTCTTTGGTGACTTAAATTCTCTAACAATGTTTTTTTCCCCCCACAGAAAACGAATGCTCCGAGTACAACGTTTTAAATGCAACAGACCGGTCACAGAGGTACCATACCTCAAAATATAAACAGCTGAAGTGTGATCACTGGACATATGGCTTTGTCCAAGACCACTGGAACAGATTTGACGGCCCAGCTGGACAGACCATGGCGGCGCGACCAGTGCCCCCACACCGATGTCAAACTGTTCGTAGTGGATGGATGCATGGGAAGCACCCAAATGTAGGTGAACCAAAATAAGTGTCCGGAAAGCATTCGATGAACACATTTCTTAGGTTATTAAGTTAGCGCCTTTAAGGCCCGGTTCAAACGTCGAACTTCACATGTGCCGAATCTAATGCAAATGAGAAAAATCTATTGTTCTCACTCATTTGCATTATATTCGGTACATATGAAGTTCGACGTTTGAATCGGGCCTAAAGCTCCCCGTGAATGCATCTGGCTCTGGCTGAGCCGTATGCAATCTTTGGTGACGTGGACTCGTCAAGATGAAGAGCGACAACCTTAAACTCTCTCTTTCCCTGATCCAATCTGGTAGTGAAATCCTCCAGTATAAAATATATTTATTTCATCTGATGATGACTTCTACGCTAACGGGATTGGCAGCTATCTCCAATTTCGAAAGGGACTAGAGACAAACAGCGATGGCTGATAAAGATGATAGCTAGGCACACCTGGTCTCGCGGGCAACTTGTAAATCATAGCCACTTGTAAATCACAGTAAAGGACAAGAACCTTGGAAAGATTTCTTTGCCCAATGATAAATGACACCTAAGTCGTTTTCAACAGGTTGTTGACGGAATACAAAACGCACGCGTGTGCTTCAGCTCCAAGAACGACAATTGTTCCCGTTCTACAAACATACGCGTCAGGAACTGCGGGGAATTTTATGTTTACTTCCTCCCATCGACGGAAGGCTGCATGTTACGCTACTGCGGAAATGGTTAGTATGAATTTCCCTTAATTGATACAGCTGGTGTTATACTAAATTGACGAAATCTGTAGTCAAACTCGAGTTGTAACGGCGTTTATCACATCTCTAAGGTAGTAAACGCGCTATGATTGGCCAATTGAGCGGGCCGTATTCTTCAGCACGGCCGGTTAAATTTCAGAGTGTGCTTTCCTGTTTGATTCGTTACCAAGAGATGTAATAAATATCTTACTAACCTCGTTTTCTCGGGCCGTACTGTAAGTTACGGCTCCTTGCTTTTCCCAGTTTAATTCACGCCCCTCGTGCTTCGCACTCCGGGGGCCCGTAAATTAAACTGGAAAAAAACACGGCCGTAACTTGCAGTACGGCCCTCGAACTCGGTTAATAAGAGGCAGTCACTCCCGACAGCTTTCATGTCTGGCAATGAGTTTTCAACACATAATGTCAAAATGCTCTTCACTGAATCTTGCGCTCAAATCGGAAGCATTAAGAGGAACTGTCAAGAATTTGATTATGAAAAAAGCTACCAAAAATAATGATCTTACAAATATGGCGAGGTAGATGTCCCCGTGTTCCCTAAAATACTCCCAAAGTTCCCTTGATCCCTGAAAAGTATTGAAAAATACTCCGTGTTCCCCAAAGGCAAATTATTGAGTTCCCATGCTCTCCAAAACCCCTGTTAGGCCCTCAATGATGGTCATTAGCAATGGAGAAGTGGATTTCACAAAAGCGCACCAACATTAAAAACACAAGACAAAAAAAAAAAAAAAGAAAAAAGATAAATACCGGCGCCTAATTTCCTTTGCCTTACTTGCCGTATAGCAACACCGATAGTGCCGGTGTAGAGCAATTGCAACTGCATGTAGAAATTAAACAATTATAACAATCTTTAAATAATTTACTTGTTCTTTTCAGGAGTGAAGCAATCCGCCCCAACATCTGGGCAAATGGCTATTTGACAGCTTTGTTGAATAGGGCCTTAGTGATTAACTTCTAATCACAATTTATTGTATATGTAAAGTAGTATTCTTACAGGCTAAAAAAGATTGTCAGAAATATTAGATTTTCGAGTGGCTGTTTTTCTGAAAGCGAGTCCAAGTCCGAGATTTTCTCTCCAAAAAAGAGAGAAAGACTTTTCACTTTGATTCGCCTTGAAACTGAAACGAGGCTAAAGTTAACATATTCAACCTGTTATGGAATGAGAAAACATCTCGATAGAAATTAAATTGAAACATCTCTCTGCTTGGGAACTAGGTATTTAATACTTATGTGATGTGTATAATTTCAGACTGACCATATAGTGAATTTGTTGGCAATTAATAAAAACGTGAACGAGAATGCTCAGTAACTGGTCGTTTCTTGAAAAATTATCTCAAAGCCATAAAATTTTCAAAACCGCGCCCTGTGGAGCGGCGTAAAAAGCAAGCGGTTTCAATCCATTGATAACATTATCGGTTGCATTTCCTTATTTGACCAAAGCCAAACAAGGCTTCCTATCACCAGGTGATATTTGAGTAAGAAGTCGTACGGCTAGTATACCCTGGATACCAGAGGTTCTGCTCCTCGTACCAGTACAGCCATGAAAAGACTACGACAACATTTGAAGCCACGAAGAAACTCGGCGAAAACTCGAATTGTGCGAACTCTTTTCTCTTGTTACTTGTAAATTGTTGCGCTGCGAACATGGGTCACTTGGGATTAATTCGTACTTTTGACGCGTGGCACAGCTTTAAAAAAATAGTCAGATTTAAAATGCTATGGAGGCGTATTGGAAACCTTACCTTTTGCGATTGTTTCTTCCAAAAAGTAATTAATTTAATCATGAAAAATTCGACATAGAGAGTATAAGCTACGTGCTAAATAGTTAGCTCCAAGGGGTAATAAGATACTCGACCTATATGCAAACTAACTTTCACAAGATTAAGGTAGTTTCGGAAGAACCCAAAATTCATGAAAACTGCAGCTTTGTATAGCCGGATGAATTTTTTTATTACAGAGACTGCGGTATTTAGTCATTGCAGAAGCTGTTTGTTGCGATATTCTTTTACGTTTTTGCTCCTGGAGCAGTATTTCCATCGATTTATTGGCCTAATCCTGGACCCCAAAGCGCATGCGCCCCAGATGATATAGTCCCTTTAAGCTGGTAGATGAATTAAATGATGTATTTATCGATGTTGGAGTCGAACCTATGACCGTCCGATTACCAGGTTAGCCTAGCTCCCTATGAGTCTATTGTAGCTCTGTGGTGGAGCATCCGAACTAGTAATCGGAAGGTTACACTCCTGTTGTCAGAAGAAGAAGAATTTTTTCCCAGTGTGCCCGCGTCATCTTTTAGAAATACATCACGCACTACTACCTTATTATAGGAAATTAACAATGCACTTTATTAACGCGATTTTACAAAGTTCGCGTTAATTTAATGCATCTTAATTTATTCGATGTAAATTTAATGCACGCTATTTTACAACATTGTTATTTTAAAGCCCCTTTATTTCATTACAAAACATTAATAGTTCATGACTCCTCTAGTGGCTCTTCAGAGTCACCATCTGACAGGACGTCTTCGTTTAAAATCGAGTTCAAAATGTCTTTTGATTTTGAATTGATAGGGTCTAGTTAGGCTTCAAAACCAAATTTTCGGCTTTAAAAAAAAACTTAGAAACATCAGTGAACTTGTCTTGGAAGGTTTTATTGACGGAAGCCAAAACGCAGTTTGGCATTCAGAAATGTAAAGTGCGAGTTTGCAGAATTATGAAAATCGCAGTAAATAAAGCAAGATGCTTATCGAAAAATTCACGTTAATTTAATGCATGTAAACCTAACTTTTGAAAAATTCGCGTTAATTTAGTGTAACGTTAATTTTTTTCGCGTTGTCAACGTGCACTGTTAATTTCCTATAATAAGGTAATCATTATTTCACCTCACCACCTCCTTTGCAATAGTTGAGAAAATGCCTCCTTTTGATGTTTCGGTTGTAGGAAAATGCAGGACTTTTGCCGGGTCAGCTGAACCTAGTTTATCCAGTACTAGAGCGTCCGTCTTAGTTATCGGCTCGACTCCTGTTCTCAGTACTCGGATTTTTTTCGGAGTAAACCCCAGTCACCATCGATGAATATATCACTTCAGGGATGATCTCGTCGGTAAGTCGTTCCTTTGTAATGTTCGCTTCTCTCCAGTAACAAACGTTATACCGTGTCAGGGCTCCTGACCGTGTAAATTAAAAGGAAAGGTCGCTGAAGGCACTGTATGCCTTCTGGTTTTCTATTTAAGTCCTCAGCTATAGCGGAGCTCCGGCGGCCTTTCCGCGGAGCCCCATACTCATAGAAACCCATCAATTGCTTTTCTCATGGGAATCATGGCTAGCGGTATTGCTCGTGGGAGCGTACGTATTGCGTACGTATCGCGGGCTCAAGTTTTTGAGCTCATCGAGGTCAGCTATTTTTTTAAGTTGACTGCTGACCAGGTTCTGGTTTTCGGTTGGATCGCAGGCTCAAGCCAGGTTAACTTATTCAGGACAACTAAACCAAAACGACGCTTAATTTTTCGCGCTGTCTGCGGCTCGACGAGGCTACACGGCCATCATCGATTAAAGCTCTTTACAGTCGACGCTTTTACCACGTGGGTTGTGCTCACGAGTTCAGTTTGTAGTTCGCCTTTGCGCAACAGTTTTTCAACGTCACGTACAAGTACAAGTATTGTATCTTTATTATGGAATGTCCAAATACATGGTTTGTTTACCGAGTTCAGTTTGTTGGTGGAACTCACACAAGAATCGGAGGGATCTCTAAAGTTAAAGCTGAGTGTTTGTTTTTAATTTGTTTAGAGCTGCTTTTTGCTCCGTACTGCAATTTTTGGCATATTTTTAGCAGATTTTTAATTTTGAATAATAAGGTTGCATGATGCCTGGAAGAGCTATGACAGAAGAGCAGAAACGAAAGAAGAGAGAAAGAGATCGAGAATGACAAAGGGAAAGGAGAAGAACCAGAACCGAAGAGCAGCGCGAAGTGGAGTTAAAACAACGGCGAGAAATGAGAAGCAATAGAACGGAGGAAGAGTATTTTAAGTATTTAATTCAAAATTGTTTTATCCCGTAAATTCGTTGTTTAAGTAACGCCAGTAAGAATGAAGAACCCGGGTGTTCCGCCTTTAGGCTTGCCTAAATCTAGTTATTAATTTTACAGGAGTATCAATCTTTTTGCGTTTGCTTCGATTGTTAGAACTATTTTCGCAGTACGAAGAAAGATCAAAGGCAATGACTAAAGAGCAAAATTAGTTGAGTTTTTCCGGCTGAAGAGCATTTTTTTCTGTTTGCCATCTTCGTCTGGAAAATTAGATTCCGGTGCCATTTTGTACTCGAAACAAATTACAAGTAAAATGAAACTGGGCTAAAGAATTAACTGCAAAAACAACATCCGGCTCTGGCAAAATGTTGTTTGTCTTTTTTCGAAGGAGCACTAGAGCTGAAACAAATGAACGTCGAAGAGTAAAAACTCAAAATGCCTTAACGTGCTCCTGATTACTTTACTTCTCTCCCGCCTCGCCCTTCATCTATCATCACTTCAACATTTCATTTCCACTGGGAAAAAAAAAATAACATAAATTAAAAAAAAATATATATATATCTACTGATCGAGCCATACCAGAAGAATCTATTTAGGAAGAGGTAGACATGTTTTGGTTTTTTTTTTCAGACTCTTAATTAACCAAAACTAGTTCTCTGTGAAAATTTTCACGTTTGCTTTTTTTTTTCATGTCACAGCTGTCGGCTACTCCATTTAGGAATGGACCGATGGTAAAAAAATTCTTTGAGATTACTGATTAAAATAGGCCTTTCAAAAGCAACGAACATATTTGTCGCCCCGGGATGTCGCTTCATAAACACCTCGAGTTAGAATAGAGGCGAACAATTCTTATCTGCAATAAACACGATTTCTTTTGTAAAGGAAGTTGTTCCGTCCTACGTTGGGTTTCATTCCAGAAATTATGCAGCTCAAGAAAAGTAACAATCCTTTTACCGATGAAAATTGAAAATTCCAAGATACAGAGTTACCATTTTCCCAATTCTAGTAATTAAGACCGTTTGGCAGTCACTGGATCCCGGACGAAAGCAATCGAGAAGAAAATCATTTGCAAACAGTTAGACAGCTTTTTTAATAGCCAGTATTGTACGTTGTCGTGTTACTTTCAAGAAACGGATATACATTCAAAAACCTTTTAAGATCTCAAGAGACCTTTTCCAGTTATTTGAGAATCCCTTCTTATGATTGCTTGCCAAATTTATTATATGGGCTTCTGACGCTATATATATCGAGTCTACACGTTGGAAAACGTAGTGATTGCCTATCAGATTCGGAAGGTCTCTCCTGAATTATTGCAGTGTATCCTACTTTATTCTATTCTTTACCAGTTGAAAACCGACGAACTACTTTTTTCTTCCTGTTTTTGGTAAGTTAGTAAGGTGAATATGAAGCATTTTTCGTCACATAGGTTAACAGGTAAGCCCTGACTAAGAAATACACTTAAAAACGTTAAAAACCTTGTCGTTGGGTCAGTAATTCTGGTTGACTACATTGAGTCGTACAGTAACACACAAACGCCAACAACTTACGCTAATTTGATGGGAAGAAAAGAGAAATACTTCCACCACTACATTAAGTTCAAGGTGCTTTGCAGTGCAACCTTATCGATTCCACTTCTTTTACAGGGCTTGACCCCAGGCTCTACCCCATCCAACGTCGAAGTCGTTTCGTTTGAGGTAGTACTATAACAGAGAGCTTCGTATTCACGAAAATAAGCTATATTGGAAACTAAGCTGGACTATAAACGCGGAACCTAAACCTCATATGTAACCTAGACACCCTGCTTGTCTGCTACCGGATTGGCTGTGATGTTGTTTCTCCACCTGCCCTGCTAAAAATCTGACTACCTTTCATTGCAATGTCTCTTGACCAATGCGGGGCTTGGTAAATTCATTTGTAATCTCCGGATCCTAAATTCATTTTTTCCAATCAC
The DNA here is from genome assembly GCA_014634185.1 of Astreopora myriophthalma. Classification (NCBI taxonomy): domain Eukaryota; kingdom Metazoa; phylum Cnidaria; class Anthozoa; order Scleractinia; family Acroporidae; genus Astreopora; species Astreopora myriophthalma. The sequence goes on from BLFK01000866.1 coordinate 182,327, forward strand.
GGTCAGAGAGGCTCCGGGAAAGCCTTATCTGACTTTCAACGCCACTTTTTATTAGTCTTTTGTCCACGATGCTTTTATTAGGGTATATTGTAACATTGACCATCGGTTTCCCTTTTAATGTGAAAGGGTAATGTATTTATTTCGCGCAGATTTCTCTAAGTGTTATATCTTAAAATCTCTTCTGGACATCTTAAGGATAATTGGTGTCCAGCGCAAAATGTACTCAGCCCTGGTGTTCCTTTTATTTGCTGCAGTTTTCGTTCACGATGCAGGTAAGCAAAGTGAATTAGAGTTTACAACTGACTCATCGCTTTTTAAACTTAAGAGACAAAATAGTTGGTCTGTTGAAGGCGTTCAGAGTGTGGGAAGTAGCGAGAGCAAAAAATGTTGCGAGCGAAAAAAGCGAGTAGAGACTGGGGAGATTTCCCGTCTCCCCTTTTCCCCAGTCTGTCCGCGTGTTCCCGCTCGCTTGCAACATTTTTCTTTTATTTGTATCCCGTCTGACTTCAGAAGATAAATTGGCTACTGCATAAGGCTATTTCAAAGCTGACGTTTCGAGCCCTACCCGTTCACGAGTGGGAACGAATGAAGCCGCTATAAACTGCAATCAGTTTTTATGCAAAGGGAGGTACGCTATTGGTGTAGTTTTCAACGAAGCTAAACAAAGCGATTCGCTATGTATCGATCATTTGTAGCCACTGTACTATTCCAAACCTTACAACCGTATTTTGCAAACCTATATAACGCTCAATGATTCATTTTTTTTAATACATGAACCACTTGATGGTTTTCTTTGGATTTCAGTGGCCATAAAATATTTAAAAGTTGGTTGCTTCAGGGACAGCCTGAAGAAGCCTAGGCCACTTGGAACACTCATTAAAAGCTACCGAGGCAAATTGGATTGCACAAACGTAAATAAAACAATTAACGGCTGTGCCGAAGAAGCGAAAGAAAAGGGATGCCTGTACTTCGGAGTTCAGTTTTATGGAGAGTGTTGGTGCGGCCCTACGGCTCACTTGACTTATGCCCGAGACGGCCCGTCCATTAAGGGATGCAGACATGGTGTCGGTGGTCCCCGAGCAAACTTTGTTTACATGCTTACTGGTGAAGGTTGGTACCAGAAATTTGTGTTCTTGAATTATTGTGTCGACGAAGGAGGCAGCTCCTAATTTGATGGTGGTCCTGTGTATTTGCGGATTGTCTGTGCCTGTTCCAGGCAGCAAAACTGGCGGTGGGGGGTTGGGGGTTCTGGTGTCCTTTTGTCCCCTGTTTTGTTAATGTAACTGTCGCTGTTTCAGAGTGTTGCGCTTTTTCCGTCAGTACCTGTCGGCTACCGAAGTTTTCGAAACAGATTGTTGCCATATTTGAGGCCATGTCGCCTCTTTGCAAACCCATTGGAAGGTCTTTGGTGAGTTAATTTTCTAACAATGTCCTTTCCCCCCACAGAAAACGAATGCTCCAAGTACAACGTTTTAAATGCAACAGACCGGTCACAGAGGTACCATACCTCAAAATATAAACAGCTGAAGTGTGATCACTGGACATATGGCTTTGTCCGAGACCACTGGAACAGATTTGACGGCCCAGCTGGACAGACCATGGCGGCGCGACCAGTGCCCCCACACCGATGTCAAACTGTTCGTAGTGGATGGATGCATGGGAAGCACCCAAACGTAGGTGAACCAAAATAAGTGTCCGGAAAGCATTCGATGAACACATTTCTTAGGTTATTAACTTAGCGCCTTTAAAGCTCCCCGTGAATGCATCTGGCTCTGGCTGAGCCGTATGCAATCTTTGGTGACGTGGACTCGTCAAGATGAAGAGCGACAACCTTAAACTCTCTCTTTCCCTGATCCAATCTGGTAGTGAAATCCTCCAGTATAAAATATATTTATTTCATCTGATGATGACTTCTACGCTAACGGGATTGGCAGCTATCTCCAATTTTGAAAGGGACTAGAGACAAACAGCGATGGCTGATAAAGATGATAGCTAGGCACACCTGGTCTCGCGGGCAACTTGTAAATCATAGCCACTTGTAAATCACAGTAAAGGACAAGAACCTTGGAAAGATTTCTTTGCCCAATGATAAATGACACCTAAGTCGTTTTCAACAGGTTGTTGACGGAATACAAAACGCACGCGTGTGCTTCAGCTCCAAGAACGACAATTGTTCCCGTTCTACAAACATACGCGTCAGGAACTGCGGGGAATTTTATGTTTACTTCCTCCCATCGACGGAAGGCTGCATGTTACGCTACTGCGGAAATGGTTAGTATGAATTTCCCTTAATTGATACAGCTGGTGTTATACTAAATTGACGAAATCTGTAGTCAAACTCGAGTTGTAACGGCGTTTATCACATCTCTAAGGTAGTAAACGCGCTATGATTGGCCAATTGAGCGGGCCGTATTCTTCAGCAAGGCCAGTTAAATTTCAGACTGTGCTTTCCTGTTTGATTCGTTACCAAGAGATATAATAAATATCTTACTAACTTCTTTTTCTCGGGCCGTACTTTAAGTTACTGCTCCTTGCTTTTCCCAGTTTAATTCACGGCCCTTGTGCTTCGCACTCCGGCGGGCCGTAAAAAAAACCCAAACAACCAATCAAACAAACAAACAAACAAACAAACAAACAAAAGCTCGCTCGGTCGCAAAGCCTCCCTCATTCGTTTTCTCAAAACAAACTCGTGCGTTAATACCGTACCGTATGCACTTTTCTATATTTTCGTTCAGTAGCTAAACCGTCAACGCCGATAGTGTAAATTTGAAAGAAAAAACAAAACAAAAAACAATTAACTACTTTGAAAATTCATCCTTGTATAATTTACTTGCTGTTTTGTTTTCAGGAATCAATGAGAATCCTTTAAAGAAGTCTGGGGAAGAAGCCATTTGAGAGCGTTGTTGAACTAAATTGAAGTGTGACTAAATATAACTGTTAATGACTAATTCATTAAAATGTTAATAAAAATCCCAGATGATTAGTGTGATGTTCTAACAATCCCATAAAATTGGTAGGAATTAAACCTCTACAAGAAATTTAAAATCAAATAAAATTTTGGTTTCGTTATAAGGTATTTAACATAGTCGAATGTTAAAAGTTCCGACTGTTAATCCAGTGTGTCTGAATTTGTTACCAATCATATATCAATAAAACGTTCAAGAGGAAGAGTCCACAGTGTCGCCTTTCTGTCAACAGTAGTCGTTTATTCAAAATGATCTCAAAGTCAGGAAATTCTCAAGACTGCGCTGCAACAAAGCGGTGAAAAGCAAGCCTTGACAGTTTAGATAGTAGCGGTGGCATTTCCTTGTCAAACAGTTTTCTCAAAATTCAAA
>BLFK01000866.1:193161-217436 GCA_014634185.1 Astreopora myriophthalma
TGTGACATAGACATGTGGCACTTGAAACGGTTACCGGCAATTTTAGAAGAATTTTGAAATTAAGTGAATGATATTTTTGCCATGCGATAGCCTTTTCTTAATTTGGCGTGTATGATTAATCAATTATGGATTAATTTACAACGGAAACACTTCTTTTCGCTCTGTTTGCGTCTTACAGTCATTTTACAATTTCTTTGAACTGGATGTGACTCCTTCGCCCAACTATTTGCCTTTTTTTCATTTAATACGCCTTGTTACATTAAGAAAAAGGTGGGGCAACCATGCCGTGCATATTATACCAAAAGACAATGGCTGCCGGTAAATTTATACGAAACAAAAAAGTAAAAATAAATTATAATCCAAAAAAAAAAAAAAAACTGGTCACGAGATACAACGGCTGATGTCAAAGTCGGTTGAGAAAGAGTTTCTTGTATCGTTCCTGGCAGTGGTACGATGGCAGAAGAGCTCTGCCACTATCATTACGCTGCCTAGGCCCAAAACTATGGAGCATGCTAGCAGTTATCGACAGATCAGCGAAATCGTTAAGCACTTTTAAAAGTAGTATCAGATACGCAAAGGCAACATTACTGTATTACTAGACGATGGCTGCAATTCTTAATTCTTAATTTTTGAACGTACAGATCAAATGTGATTTTGTAATGCATACTCTGTAAATTACAACTTTTCTTATTTATATTTATATTTTCGGATTGACTTTATGATTTTACCATACATGCCTTGTAATTGACACCTTTTCTTATTTATTTGTGGCCCCATGTTAGTATGGGATATTGCAATCCCAGACTAGAAGGTATCGACACTATAATAAAGTTTCTATCTTTCTTTTTCTATCTACTATCGACCTCCCCAATTTTCTCGAGGTAAAATTGTGTCCGGTTATGGTTGCATCTAAAGAGGAGTGGCTTTGAAGCTGCGGATTAAGTCTGTTAACTGAAGAGTGAACACGCCTTAGAGCGTTTGACGAAAAAGGACAAAACTGTATCCGGCTTTCCAATGACTGGTATTGACATTTAAATGAGATTAGATTTACACCTGCACCACGGCTTTGTTTGAAGTAATGACAAAGCACACAGATTTGGAGTCTGTGTTAACTTTCTTGGCATATTTACTGCGGAGTTTGGAGTGATAAATTGAAACAGCAATGTTTTTTTGCGACGTCCTTCCTGTCCAGCGAAAACAGTTGAAGTCCTAACGACTATGCGTTTATTCAAACTCACGGAATTGGCCTGTGAAGAGCGACGATGAAATCTTCAGTGGCACCAAATTTATCGAAATTAAACCAAAGAAATTTCATTTGCATAATGTAAAGCAAACGATATCGATGTCTGCGGTTGAATGTTTGATGTGTCTATCCGAGATCTATTTTGAATCCGGTACCAGTAACGCCGGTTTTGTTTGTCGAATGTGCTCAGAGTTATCAGTCAATCAGATGGCAGCACACAGAAATGAAGAAAAAACGTGGTGGAAGCATCGTTCGTTACCTCGTTTGATCCTGTTGTTCTCCTAAGAATATTCACCATGAAAATATTAATTCTTGCGTTGCACCAAGTAATCACTTTTTGGACGATAGTGTCAAACAAAAAATCTACCTCATTCGCCAACCCAGAAGGTAAGGAACTAAAAATAACACATGCTAAGCAGAAAGGAAAACATTTTCCTGTAATAATGAATTGTTCGGAGGGATATTTTTTTTCGTTTTTTTTTTTAAGTTTAAAAGCTTGTCCAGTCGCTAGTCCTTACAATTTAAATGTTTAAGTTAATTGAATTGGCCGGTAAATGTAGTGAGCAGTGGTACAAATACGTAGACTGAATAGATTAGCTGAGTTGCTATCCCCAAGTTTCCTTTCCAACCGGATTTTCTCCCAGGATTTCTTAACATTCTGGAGGTTTCTGAAATCGATTAACTCCAAAATAGGGACATCCTGAAGTCGCTAGCGCTTGTCTCAAGACGCAACAGAAATACTGAGGCGAAGTGGATGCGCACCAGAATTTTCGTTACCAAGCTGGAGGACGGCGTATTAGGATGGTGGTGGGCAGTAATTTTGTGTCCCAGTTTTTAAAATAACGATCTTTGATATACTGAAATCCCGTCACCAGTGGATGGTTACGGGATTTCAGTATATCAAAGATCAGAACCACCTATTTCGGCGAGATCACGATTCTGACCGATTCAGTTTTGATTTCAAATGACAATGTTGAGTTTAAGTTAATCACAAGTTGAGAAGATTTATGCACTACATTTTGAGGCATCCAGTCTTCTTGAACTGCTCAAAATTCTCGGAAACTGCTCAGAATTTTCGGAAACTCAGCGATTGAATGCGAAAGCCTCTACACACAGAGTATGTGGAAGTTGCTAAGTACTCGTGAGAAACATATTTCACACCGGCCCGCCACTTTGCTTTTTAGATGTTCACTACGAACCAGTCGGGTGTTTTAAGGACTACATATCCAAACAAAGGCCCCTTCCAGTGCTTGTTGCAAACTTCCGCAAGAAATCGCAATTAGACTGGAATAACCTGAATACGACCATCAAAGCATGCGCAGAGAAAGTGAAGAATGCTGGCTTCTTGTACTTTGGACTTCAATTTTATGGTGAATGCTGGAGTGGACCGCAGGCTCACTTGACCTTCGATGCAGATGGGAAGTCAAAACGCTGTGAATTTGGTGTAGGCAAGGCCTGGGCCAACTTTGTTTATCGACTTGTCTTTGAAGGTAAAATTTGTGTACAAACAAATGGGCACGGCTTGCTCTGATCAAAGACACTTTAAAAGCATAACCCGAAACAAAGCCGTGAGATCAAGCGCTGTATTTGCGTGAACTATACAATTTAACAGATTTACTTTTGATGAAATTTAGTCGTACCTACCGTGGCTCATATAGGACATCATTACATGTATTTTAATAGCAAAACGTACAACTCGGATTTCTACGTCAAAATCCGAGTTGTGTTTACCGCCAAAGTCACAACTCGGATTTCTACTGTCAAAATCCGAGTTATGAATTTGGCGGTAAACACAACCCGGATTTTGACGTAGAAATCCGAGTTGTACGTTTTGCTTTTAAAATACATGTAATGATGTCCTATATGAGCCACGGTACGTACCACAACGTGAATGAAGAACGATGCTGCCTTACATTGCAATACCAATAAAAGCCAAGGCATAGGTAAATGATCAAGATCTTAATAAATGATGATGACATCATTTGGAAACAAAGGAACTTACACACACACAAACTGCATCAGTCGAGTGCATAGTACCATATCATGTACTTTCACTTCTATGATCTTGAATGGCCGGCAATTATAGCAACGTTTCTAAAAGCCTTTTATACCAGTCAAATATCAACGAAATTCATAATTTGAGTCATTTGAATTTAGCTCACGATTGTCAATATGTCTGCCATTGCTCTAAGTTTGCAAATCAAATTTCATCGTTATTTCTTACATATCATCTGATTCTTAGAATGCAGCCATTACAAAGTTCTGAATACAGCCGATCGCTCAATTCACCATCCTTACACCTCTGAGGTCCCTTGTGATTACAGCTTACATCTAGCATGGTACAGATTCCAGGGGCAAGCCGGGAATGGCATGGCCAATGCCTGCCCCAGTCCCTTCAAATGCGGAACCATAGTGCCCGGATGGTTGAAGGGAGAGCTTCCTTCGGTTCAGGAAGGAATTGTCTCAAGACGTGTTTGTTTTCATCAAAACAAAGACTGTTGCCACACGTCGATCGCAGCTGAAGTGCGTAACTGCGGTGGATTTTACGTGTATAAGCTAAGATCAGCGCCATACTGTGAAATGAGATACTGCGGAAACGGACATCTGGCACGTGAAACCCGATGCTCTATTTTTGGGCTTTCACGTTGCAGAAAAAAATGACACCGACAGTCCTTATCGATAGATAGTCATAGTATATTTAGTGACACAAAAAAATTTACCCCAATCTGTAAGCCATGGATGTAGCAAGGGCTGACAAAACTGAACCAACCCTCAAATGGATCGATACAAAAGATAGTTGTCATGCGCATTACATCGCAGAGTGACGAGTTCGAATTGATCTCATTTCAACCGCAATTTTTTGGTGGCCGTGGTGGAGATGAATAGGAATGGGTTGCTTTCACTATTTTTTTCTTTTCATTATTCAGTCACAAATATACCATTATGCATTGGTCGCGTTGCCTTGTTGAGCTCTTGAAAAGGGGTGTATGACTGCAGACCGCAGACTGCAGACTGCCTACAAATAGCGCTCAGTCTAAGCACCCATTTTAAAACGATTAGCTTCCAATAATTGCGAGCTAGGGTTAGGTTAGGGTTAGTCTTCTGTCTGCAGTCTGCAAATGTCATACACCGCCTTAAAAGGCCTATTTGCATGTGCGGAAATGTTGAAGATCAAACCATGAAGGCAGGTACAATGCAACTCTTTCCACTAATTTCATTGGCTCGGGTTCGGACGCGCAGCTTGATTGTGTTTGGGGTAAAGGCCCATTATTTCTGTTGCATGTTTCTTTGGATCCTTTGTTTTCTTAGCCAATCCCAAGAGCTGTCTTTATAGCTGCGTATACTGCCCCATAAGGCAATGGGTATCAACATTGATGTTGCACACTGCCAAGCGAAGAGGACACGTTGCCTTATCAGTCAACGATCAGGTGTCAATAAAGAAAGGTTCAAATGGTTTTGTCATAGCTTCTGAGATGAGCTATTTGTGGGAAAATTTTATCAAATTTAAGGGAAGAATGATAGAGGTCACATATCCAAACATTCACTCGTCATTTCCCTTGCTTTTGTTGTTTGGCAATGCTTCTTTTAATTATAAGGGAGACATGTAATTAAATTTGTTATTTGTGCCGTCAGTTATGAATTTATGTATTTCTGTTGTAGGAATAAGGTGATAGAATATGGAAATTTGACCAAGATGGTTTCAAGAAGCTGCTTTACTTAATTAAACAAAATGTCAACTAAGATATTCAGCACAGGATATGGATATTCACTATAGGATATGGAATGTTACTCTTATGGGAGTACACACATTGATGGCTGTGTAATTCAATGAAAAACATTGTTCATGCAAGACCCGGCCTTGTTAAAGATGACATTCTCAAATTATTTTCACCCGACTGTTTTGTGTCGAGAGCCCATGAGATTGCACATTCATGTAGTTTAGGGCGGGAAAACTGACAGTGAACAGGTGATTACGTTTCTTAACACCATGGTCTAACTAATTATTGGTGGTACAAACCGAGGGAAACTCACTAGCTGCACTGGACAGTCACACTGGCCAGTTGCATATTTAGATGCAAAAATAGTTCTAGCCAGTGCTGAGAATAGTCATAGCCAGTGCTGAGAACTATTCAAGCAACCATTGTCTGTGATGAAATCAGTCATTGTGTTATAGGTATTGAGTGTAACCAAAGGTTCTAAGACTGACTATATGCTAGCTTGAGTTAAAATAAATGAAAATTACTGAGCTCTCATCTCCTTCAATATATGTGACAAATTCAACACTTATTGTCAAGCCTTATCATGCCTTCCTAGTTAATTCCTTCAGTTTGCAGCGTCTTCATTCGAAACAAATTTCACACAATTATAATAATCTGATATATTTTCTGCAAAACCCATGACGTAGCCTGGCTCTTAAGTAAGGAAAGTTAAGGTTCACACTGCACCAAATTGGACAATCAGACACAGTTTTTGAAGATATATTTAATGAATGTAACTTGAAAAGTTACAATTAGTCACGGCCCAACGTTTCGAGAGTCCTGACCTAATGCTGCAGCCAGAGTCCTTTTATTTGTTCACTAAGTAACAACCTTTTTCTTTCAATAAGGTGTAAATAGGTGTCAGGTAACGGTCCGCCATCACCACGGTTCAAAGGAGCGTGGGCGGAGTTGATGTGCCACGCTTCCAAACAAAGGCGTTGATGATATCGCCGGTTTGTAGTGATAATTTTAGAATTATCCCTCGCAAGTTCTATTGCAGGTTTGGTAAGCGTGCTCCGACAAGGCGGAGTTTTCCTTTTAGAAACAAAAAAACGCTTTCTGGTGCTCTTTAAACGTATACCAAACCGATGTTTGGTCTGTCCGATGCACTGATGATCACAGTCATTTCTGTAAGATCTAAATTTGTTCATTAGGATGTGGTAAGTGCTGGGTTAGTGGTTTCTCGTTTTTGTAGCCTGTTGGTCAGTGTATCTTGTTTTCGTTTTATACCTTTCCCGTCATTTACACCACTATTTTACACCGTTATTTAAATGTAATTGACTTGCTTTTCTTGTATATAAACCCGAACTTATGTAGGTTTCCCCTCATGTTCCTTGCTAGCAGTCGCGCTACGCGCAGTCTATGTTTCAAGTTCAGTGTTTTAAGTAGTTTATTATTTCGCAAGTTAGCAGCTTGAAATCACTTTTAGAAGCCTCAACAATGTAAGTACTTTTCAATCTATTTTTACAACAGCGTTGTATTTCCTTCGCACTATTTCATTCAAGTTTCATTCATAAGTTGTAACTCTTATTTCGTTTGCGTTTTCAGCTTCAAACTACAGTCTCCCCGCAGTGTCAGTAAATAATCGTAGTGTACTTCGTAGTGTTGGAAGGTTGCGTGATGTGCTGTCTCTCAGTTATAATTGCAAGGAATAGAATGAACAGCGTCAGTTCTTTGTTTCTTCGGAACAAGACCAAAATCAAATGGGAAAGAACGGTCTCTACATGCGTTATCTGATGTACTTCAGTTATGACAACGAAAAATGACCAGTGTGCGATTTTGTGAGGATAGCGAGCACACGATCGTGCATCTTTCTTTCCCTCTGCAACGTTGCTCCTTGCGATTTAATTTTACTTACTTCACCCCCACCATTGTTTTGTGAAGGACACTACATATAATTCACAACAAATCCAATCATCCAACCCCACCCCCGTCAAAAACTAGCTAGTCCAAGCTAGGTTTGTATACCCGTAAAAAGACTACTGTCTAAAAATCAATGCGTGGATTAAGTCCAAACTTTTACGACTTTGATAAAATACAATCTTGCCCCATTCCTTGCTCGATTTTAACTTTGCTCACTGCCTTCTTGAATGCGAAGTTGTCATGACAGCTCAAACTAATTTTATTTTCAGTTTTGAAAAGACATAATTTTTCTTTGGCGTTGCCGGGTTGGCGTTACCGGGTTCTCGATGTCGTTGCCTGAACTTCTGGTTTTACTCCGCACAGTTAAAAAGAATTAAAACCTCACATTGAAAACTCTACACAGAAGCACAAATCCAAAATTCACCATCACATGTTTTAATGGAAAACAACGCCGGAAAGTGGTTGTTTGACAACCAAAGGATGTATATTTAGATAACAGATCTCGCTGATAACTTACTTTTATGACCGCCTTAAAATTATTAGAGGAAACGAACTAAAGAGTTGTTTACGTTGAAGATAATCTATTCGGCAGTTTAGCCATAAAGTCCCCATTGCCATTAAGGTAATAGAAATGTTTATTTTTGAGCTGTTAAGTCCTTGAAAAACGTCTGTGAAGGAGAATTAGGTCCTTTGTTTTGATGATAACCGGTGATCTTTGACGAAATTATATCCTCGAAGAAAGGTGCGACAAGTCAAGCTTTGTATTAGAGTGATTTGACGCTCAACCAACAACAGGGCTTTTGACGTGATAACTGAGTGTTGGATAAAGTCAATGACGTTTGCACATCGAGAGAAGGCTAGGCCGGTTTACTTAAAAGCGGTTGGTCTATGGGGAAGTGTTTTGCCTTCTTGTGTGAGGTTGTAAAGTTAATGAGAGAAAACTCGAAACAACAGTGACGTCAATTCATTTGAAAGGAATTATGTCGGATTGAAGTGGAAGTAGTCGCGTACGGAAAACGGATATGAGGGGTAGTGAATTTCCCTAACTTATCTTTCATAGAGCTGACGTCCGGTTCACTTCCTTGTTTCGTGTATCTTAACCGTGAACTTAATATCCATTATATATTACCTAAATCTGATTCCAAATAGTTGAAATGAAACGCTACGGCCCAACTGTGGAGATTTTTTTGTAAGCTGTGCCTACAACATTCATACTGTATCTCTCAGGTACCACGCCCTCTACTTCGGTTAATAAGAGGTATACATATACTACACCTCATAAAAAAATAAATGTCTTAAACTGCTGCTATCAATTCTGATGTTGTTAATTATCTAGGTAAAGGATCGATAACATAATGGGGGAAATAACCTCTGTCATGTTTCCGCCGATTAATTAAACTGAATCATCATCATCATCATCATCATCATCACGCCTTTTTTAATGGCGAAAAGAACCATACCGTGAAATATGTAGAAAAGAAATACAGAAATATAGAAGATGGCTGGAATTCCGTCTATTCATCTTGGACTTGTTCAATCGAAGTCCGCTAAGTTTCTGACTGTAGGAGACCTGGCCGACAGGAAACAATACCCGCGGTTCCTTAAAGTACTACGTTAAGGGGACTAACACTGTGCAACGCGTAACGCAAATATTCTAAGCACGCCCACTAGAGCAGTGATAATCAACTTTATTTAAAGCAAACTGCATAAGTTTAGATAAAAATAATTGTAATTAAGATTGTGGAATTCAGGAAGCGAGTGAAGTTTAGGTTTTCTGCCTCTTCCTTGACCTCATTACGTGAAGTTATTAATCTATCGAAAAATGTCGGCATGTTTCTCACCGCTATTAGCGCCACCTGCCATGCCATTTAGGGTTGTCGCAGCTGTAGAGTGAGAGGTTTAAATTGAACACCCAAGTTTCGCTTTTAGTTAATTCTGTTGAGGATAAAAGGTCGATAACATCCTCGATTTTCGTTGCTACATTATGAACTTTTACGTATTTTCCGTGGCTGCTCTTCTCTGCATTGGATGTCCCTCAAGCTCCACAGGTTTGTGTCCTTTTCTTAAAACGTATACTCAGGTACCTTACCCATGTGTGCGCGGTGGTCAATTAGCAGTCATAACAGATAAAGAAAATGACTATCAGTTTGTGTTATCCTCGGTGATTCATGCGGAATAATGGATAGGGGATAACAGTTGTAATGAAAGATAAAATAATACTCATATTACTTAGCTTCTGTACACTTTTTAGTTTAAAGTAGTTAGAGACATGAACACACGGAAGCCTTGTAATTTAGAAACGCGTGATGTGTTATAAACTATAAAACATGAAACTCTTCAGTCTTAGTAAAATAACGAACTGCGAAAAATTCCAACTAGGTACGAGACCTATTTCAAAGCCATTGTCGTATTAAAGCCTTTACTGGGCAATGGCTCATCGCCGAGAAGACAAAAAGTTTGGTTGATATTCTTTATATAGATATACTCGAAACCTCTGCAGTTGACGCCAGCAGCATCAGAATAAGTAAATTGCAGGTGGGCAAGACACTATATACATAATCACAGCGCCTGTAATATTTATATACATACGTTCTCACCTCCTGTGGTGTTTTTATACCACTGCACATGTTAAAGAAAATAAAATAATAAAAAGAGGAAATCTCGCCCATTGTCACTTAGTTACGTGCTTTTTGAAATAAAAACGTCAGTCCTCGATTACAGTGACTGGGTGTTTCAGGAGAAATCGCATACTTCACTTGCAACAAAAAGATAGGCAGGCTTGACGATTTCTTTTAAAATGGCTATTGACAAGAGGCAACTGAATTGGATATGAAGAAACAAGAAACGCTTTTTTGAGTTGTAAGTGGTTTCGTAGGACATAGCAATATTGAAAACGTATAAGCACCTAAGAGACCTAACGTCACAAAATTGTAAAACTCGAGCGGCCTCGAGCGGTAAATGTGTACCGAGAAATCAGAAGCTCTAAAAATCCAAAATTGCAAAGAGACAAAAGATATCGGTAATTAAAACCATTATTCCTTGTCAAAATGACAGGTATATGACATACGCAATGATGGGCTGCATCTGTATTTGTCGAAGTCGACTATTTGTCAGTCTGTGTTAGATTGACACAACGCTAAAAAATATTACTGGGCGTCTGAGTTCATCACCATTGCTTGTGTAATTTTCTAAAAAGTCTGAGCTTCTTTTGGTGAAATTCCACTTAACAGACGTACCAATGGACGATTTTTGGTGCTAGAGCTCATTACTTTTCAGACGACAGCTACCATGAAGGATGATTTTTGACTGAACAGTGAACGTAGAAAGTTAACGTCGTGAAAAGCTTACCGTAGTAAAGGCAAAACTAAAGTAATTAAAGTGCACCAAAACTAGAAAAAATTTCGTTATTAATTATAAATCTATCGACCCAAAGCAAAAATATTTTGCCATTTGTACCTCGGTTTCAATACTTTCAAGAGTCTCACTTATCAGAAAGATTGACACTATAACACTATCACGTATTAACAATGTTATGTTACCATATGAAACAGCAATTATTGCTGACGAAAATGCGGTCATTTTTGTGACGCAAGACGTAATCATAGAAACGCCCTGTAAAAACACCCTTTATTTTGGCTTTAGTTGCTCATATCTCAAAAACGAACTCGGTGACCCCCATTTTTTAATGCTTGAAAGTGATCAACAGACCAAGATAAAACTGTCTGCAAAGTTTCAAAAAATACTGTGGAGAGGATTCTGAGCCACCTTATTTTTTATTTTTATTTTTTAAGGTGGCTCTGAATCTGCTCCACAGAATTTTTTGAAACTTTGCAAAAAGTTTCATCTTGGTCTGTTGCTCACTTTTTTACAGGGCGTTCCCGTTTCCATGGTTACGTCTTGCGTCACAATAATGACCGCTTTTTATTCAGCAATAATTGCTGTTTCATATGGTACCCCAACATTGCTAATACGTGATACAGTGTTGTATTGTCAATCGCCCTAATAAGTGAGTCTCTTGAAAGTGTTGAAACTGGTTTGAGCCACCTTAATGTACCACACAAGATACGTAGAGTAGTAGCAATCATTCCGACCCACGACTAAGCTGTGAGAGACACGGGTCTATTCTCGATTTTACGTCACAAACTATTTTGCAATGCAAACGTTCTTTCAAAACTTGAATGCAAAGCAGCTTGCGACATAAAATGAAGAATATGCCCATGCCTCTAATGATACGGCTGTGGGTCCATATGACTGCTAGTTTTGATAACTTTACATAGCTGGTGAAACACATAAAAAGCGAAATTTCGAGGTGAAAATGGTAAAATATGTTTGCTACAGAATTATCTGAATAAAAAAAAATGAAACCTTTTTGCCTTTAGGTGCACTTCGAGAGCCAATCATGTTTTGAGGGAAATACACACAGCCATCAGCCAACCACAAATCGAAGTAATTCACCGCTTGGTTTTACTAGCCAATCAGAACGCAAGGCCAGTAAAGGAAGTCCGTGCCAAGCGCGGTCGCAATTCATTTTATTTTTCAATCTGATTGGCTGAAAAGTTCGGTGCCCAAGCCAAACCGACCAAAGCAATCGCGCTATTTCTTTCGACACTCATATGAAAACTTCTCTGTTTCATGTTGTATGACGACGTTTGTGCATGATGCTTTATTAATGCTCTTTACATGGTTCCATATTCTCTTATTTGACGATTTTACACTCATCAGCTGTCGTGGATTACATGACAAATCGATTTATACAGTTAGCCTCTTGAGGGAAAGTTCTTTTATTGATATCAACCTGCCATTCCCGTTTTCTTTCTTTTTTTGTCTCAGGTATCTCACAGTACGTTAAAGTTGGTTGCTTCAGGGATCGAAAAAATCCTAGAGCTCTTCCAGAGTTACTAGCCAACTATCGTGGCAACTTGGACTGGTCCAACTTAACAAAGGTCGTCGAGGATTGCTCTTTGGAAGCACAGAAAAAGAATTATTTGTACTTCAGGTAACTGCAAACTTTGAGCTAATTTAGAATTAAAAATAGATTGGCTTTCCATTTACCATCGTGAAACCAGAAGCAGATCGATAATATTGTGGCGAATTCAATGAGCTAGCCGGCCGCCATGTTAATTTTGCTGACTAAGCACATTTCAACGATTCCTAGAAGTAGTGAGCCAAGGGTTACAATTACAAGCCTACAGAAAATGGTTTGTGCCAAGCAAGAAGAACCAACTTCGGACAGGATGTGAAAGTTGACAAAAAAATCACGTATATTCTCTATCATTTGGCAAAGAAACCCGACCGGAGGCTACGCTCTTAGGATCCTTCCTTCTGGTAGACTTTTTTTGCATGTACACTGTAACTCGTGTGTGAAGTTAAAAACAAGAACGTCGAGAATTCGAGAATGCGAAACTTAAAGCATCGTCAACACAAACTCGCTTGCTCTTCTTTCAAGTCTCTAGTTTACTCGCGCAAAGGGCGACCAAGATTTATTCCGCGGTGCTCCACGAAGCGCAGTAAAATTCATTTAGGTTTGCACCTGTTTGGTTGAAATAGAGGGGCGAAAGTGATAATATAGGGCAAAAGCAAAGCAGTTGCTAGATCACTTTGAACTCTAAACAGAAAATTGCGGTAAAGTTATAATAACCCTGATAAATGTAAATTATCATCACTATTTTGCAGTAGTAAAGGCACATCTTTCTGCGTCACTCCCTCTGGTCCCTCTCTAACGTGCTTCGCCATTTCATCTCTAATCTGTCTCTTCCACGCTTTCCCTGGCGTCCACATTATCGCAGGCAATTATTTGGGCTAACATGATCTCCATGCCCTTGTTCGCAACCTGTCAGAGAGCGGCTCTAAATTACAGCAGCAGGTCAGGCCCCAGTTGTTCAGTATTTGGGTTCTCATTGCAGTAGATTCGTTTGTATCCAACTTTTGAAATGTCACACAGGTGAAACATTTGTCTAGGTTTTAGAGGATTCCTGTACTTAACTATGTGGACTGTGTGTATAGGTTGTGGTTAGAGAGTACATAACGCTTGCCAGAGTCATAGTTTTTGCTCATTAAACATCCTCGGCGTCAACGTCTCCTTAAACTCCTTTCCCTCCTTTCAAAACTCATCTTAAAATTAACGCACTCAGGAAGCGCATTCAACCTCTTGTATTGACAGCATCCAGTTTTACGGAGAATGCTGGAGTGGAAAGAACGCACCTTTGACCTATGACCGCTACGGGACTTCTTTCAACTGCAACTCTGACGTAGGCCAGAAATTTACTAACGTCGTGTACAGATTCATTGGGACTGGTAAGCCGAGACCCGTTTAATCCGATGTCAAAGCCACCAAATCTGCGGCCGGCGTTTTTAAGTTTTCTTTTTTAAATGCGTCTGTTGTATTTGTCTAAGACGCATAACTCCAAACGCATAATTCGTCTCAGAAGAATAATGCGTCTGGTTCCTATTTTCCGTATTTATTTCAGTTGACGCATAAAGCGCTTTAGACGAATAAAATGCTCCTGAGACTAAGTATTCGTCTTCCAACTGATAAATCCGTTCATTCGTCTGAGACACGGTGATTATTCGTCTCAGACGAATCATGCATGCGTTTTCCAAGATAAATACAGCCGATGGCTTCTTTTAAAAACCCGTAATGAGGGTAGTCATGCGACTAACTGCTACCTCGCTGCTGCTGCTGCTACTACAACTACTATTACCACTACTACTACTACTGATCCGGGAATCGTACCCGAGACTGTGTGAATGCCAGCCCTCTTACCCCTGCTCCGGCCGCTCCCTAAACAGGGGGCTACGCTGCTCACTAGGTGTTTTCCGCCACTTTATGGTGTTATTCCGCACTTATGTCTTATTGTATGAACTGCCTTATTTACCTCATCTATACTTATGCCATCTTTTGTTATACTTAAACAGAAAGAGAGTGTCTTAACTACTCGACCTTTAACTCCACAAGTCGTTCCTCTTCCTACTTGGCCTCAGCAGGTAGTTCGCCATCCTGTGATGATAGCCTCCCTCTCGGATGGTACCGATTCCTGCGTCCCGCAGGTGTTCAAATGGCTGCCAGTCCGGTTTCATCGGGGAAGTGTGCAACATCAGTCCCTGGATGGTTAAGCTCCAAACATCCCAAAGTGACCGAAGGAATTTTCAGTGGCAAAGTGTGCTTTGTCTGGGGCTCTAACAAATGCAAATGGTCTCAAAACATAGAAGTCAGAAACTGTGGAAGGTTCTATGTCTACAAATTACATCCCACATTGGGCTGCCCTTTGCGCTATTGCGGACAATATTAACTAAGGCATTTCTGTTGTTTAAAAATCACCGTTTTCTTCTTAATCGAAATTAGGAATGTTTCCATTATAACCTGTAATTTCTGGATAATAAAATCTAAAATTGTACGTCACAAAGCAGTATGGCTTTTTATTTATGTGTTTGAGGCTCATGAAACGTTTCCACCTCCTTCTCCGATTGCCTCCTTTACCCATTATGCTTATTTTTCTCGTCCAAAACACAACTCGTTAAAATATATACTTTGTGTATACACTAATACTAATACTTATAATATAAGGCGAGAAATTTCGGAGATTTGATTGGTTGATAGTATCGCCATTTCCGCGTAATAGTGGTATTACAGCAAAAATGGTATAACAGCAGTGGTATTACAGCAAAAAATTCTCGGCTTCCATTATAAACAAATAATAGCATGACTTGTACGTGGTATTTGGCAATAATACCGCCTCGTGATATTTCAAAATTCCCCAAACACCACTCGCCGCTTCGCGAAAAAGCTTGGTCAATAAAGGATTTATTATATGGCTTTCGGGGAAATTTTTCGCGCGGGACACGGCGGGTGGTCCCGAACGGGCAAGATAGCTCCATCTTGCCCGCTCGGGAAGCCAATCACAGCGCACGATTTGGTTCATCTTGCCCGCTCACGGAGCTAGCCATATAATAAACGTAAATA
The DNA here is from genome assembly GCA_014634185.1 of Astreopora myriophthalma. Classification (NCBI taxonomy): domain Eukaryota; kingdom Metazoa; phylum Cnidaria; class Anthozoa; order Scleractinia; family Acroporidae; genus Astreopora; species Astreopora myriophthalma. The sequence continues at coordinate 207,986 of BLFK01000866.1, forward strand.
CTGACCGTATGTCAAATAACAAAACAACAACAACAACAGCAACAACGAGAGGGAAGGAAATCGCTCAATAAACATGGTAGTTTGAGTGCATTTTGATGCGTACAAAGCACATGGCGGAGAGTTGTTCTGGAGAGAGACGGTGCTTTTGTACCAAACGTTGTTTCCTACCCTGATTTTGTACCAAGTCATTTCATACATCAATTCGATTCGTACCCAATTTGATTCTAATATTAACCCTGTAAAGTACATGGGTCCTTGTGGTAGCCCAGTAATAATTTGTATAGTCTGTTAAAACGTAGTGATTGTTGGTGAACATCTTGTCGTACGGATAAACGCAACGCAACGAGCCTTTAAAGTGACATTTTACCCAGAGATGATATAAGCTGTGACTAGCTGTCGTTTTCAGGTGCCCGTTTCTAAAACGTCCCGAAACGCAAGTTTTCAAACTACGACCCGCTTATTCTGGAAAGCTGGTCCTTCGACATGTTGTCGAGAACACAAACCGAAAGACAACACTGAAGCAAAACAAAAAACAAAGAAACAAACATTGAAACGTTTCATGCCTTGAAACGCTTCTCTTCCTCTGCCTGTAAACGATTTTACTTTCTCATAGCATCGGGCCGCTCCATCATCTTTCATGATCAGTTCCAGGACGGGATCGTCCCCAAAGACTTGAACGACAACCTAGCAACTGTTCTAAAGGGTAGTCCCTTGGCAGGTTCTGAAATTGTGCATTTAAGTATGCAAATAATTTATACCTCTCTTCTGGGCATCCCTGGAAACTGTTGAAATCGTGCTTGGAGGGCCTTGATCTTCTTTTTCCCTTATACCCGCTTTTGTTTTTATCCTGATGACACAAAGGAGGGTACCGATGCGGTCTTGAGGCTTGATGACAATTGTGTTGGGTTTTCCATTTGTGCTAATTTAGCCCTATAACGTACGGGGTTCAGCTATCTTATAGACCTGTCTTTGTCGGTGACCAGTTTATGAAGAACGAGATGTTTCCTCACCCATAAGGGAAGTAACTTTATATTTTGTCATGGCTCTGCCACTTACTATTTCATCTTTGAACGCTATTCGCAACAAAACCTTTTTCTCTTCTGTAAGTTTGTCGCCGCTGTTACTGCTGTCGTCCTCGCCCTTTTTTAGATTCCCTATTTTAGAGACTCCACGTTCCCTGAAAATTGGCAAGGCTAAATACCGAAAATATGCATAAGAGATCATAGGATAGCACGGCGAGATAACATGGCTAGAACGAACGTCTCTCTTGTATTTTGAATGCAATTTGTGGGGGAGAAATGAAATACAGTCCTGAAGGAATCGATGGCTTGAGTATGTATGGTTAGGTCGATTGTTTTCTGAAGCAATCCCGAGAGGCGTTGTAAAATAGCTGTTTACGGAACCTCCTTTAAAAGAAGAGTGTGGCGGGCAACTGCCATGACATGCATGCTCATCACAACCACCTGAATTAATGAACTGCGAAAATTTGTATGTCAATTGAAAACGTTCAGCTGGTGGTTTAGAGCGTTGGCGTGTGGTGTACAGATACCTGTACTTTGATGTACTTTTATATAAACGGAATCCGTTTAACACTTCGCGGCTTTTTTGGTCGGTCGTGAGCAATTAGTTTGGTGTCGAGTTCCAGTGATTAAACGACATATCTGAAATGTTACGGTGAATGAGATGGCGAGTTTTCAGCCTGGTAAAAGAAACGAAATAATAAATTTATCAGTTAGCAACGCGGGCATGCCCGGAAAAAATCCCCCTCTCCCTCGTAGAAATAAGCAAAACAAAAAACAAAAAACAATGACAACGAACAAAGAAACAAGCAAGCAAAAAATGATCTACTCTATTTAGGTGGTATCTTCCGCTGAAACTCTGAAATCCTTCCCGTGGCAACCTTATTCGACCGTAGACTGTGTGCGGTACAGTTTTCCTCCTTACTCTACAAGGGACATGCAATGTTAACTTAAAGTGGCCGAACACAGCTTTTTTGCGGTCAGAATTTCGCGGCGCGAATTTTAAAAACAAAACAAATATAGCGGCGACGGGAAAAAACGTTTTTACTTCTTGTTCGCGATGGTTCGGCAAATGCTGTGTAAATTCGCTTCTTCCGCGTAAATCAAAGCAAAGCAAAGGAATCCAGCGAAATGCTGCGCATGCGCATTGCTTCAAACATTCGAGACTGACGGCTATTGTCTGTTTTTTGGCAATTCCTCGCGAACCATTCGTTAGATTATAAAGAAATTTGGACTAAGAATACTTCAGACAAGTCTATTTTTGGCAATTCCTCGCGAACCATTCGTTAGATTATAAAGAAATTTGGACTAAGAATACTTCAGACAACAAATGAATGGTCTATCCAAAAAAAAGGAACAAAAAATCGGAAATTTAACAGAAAACTTCTGAGGAAACCACAAAACGCCAGTCAGAAAGGTATGGAAAGTTCGTCTGTTAAAATTCAATCATAACAGCTGTTACACTTACTATATTTCTGTTTTTTCAGTAAGTAAATTGTAAAGGACAGTTTGTCGTCCCTAGTCTCCCACCGTACCCCCCTTGTGTGGGTCATGTGACCTCACGTGACATGTGCTCTTCGCTTCGTTTGGGCTGAAAGTTTGTGCTTTTGAAGCTTGCTTGTTTGTACGTTCGTCTTTTTACCTGTTTCATTATCGTGTATGTTGAGGATGGAATGAAAGATGCCCAGAAATATCTGTACCGCCCGCAACGACGAGTAACAGATAAAACAGTCAGTGTCGAATTTTTGTTTGTGGTTTGTTCAAAACAAGTGCTGCAAAAAAAACAACAACAAAAAAACAAAACAAACAAACAAACAAACAAAAAAAGCTAACAAGTCACTATTGCAGAAATGTGCAGCCCTTGCTTTAATGTAGATGCATTACCATGGCAACAGCCCGCAGAGCACCCAAACTGTCAAAATTTAAACCATTGTGGAAGCGTTTGTTTGTGACCACGTTTGCGCTTTCACGTTAAAACAACCCAAATATTGCAGTAGCGAGAATATAAGTACTTAAAAACTGTGTTCAGCTGCCACCTTAATGTCAATCTTAATCGGTGGCCTTTGGTAGTTGTAGCCGTATCCCTCCCCCCCTTTTTTTTCGGGTTCCTTTCCCTGTATCTCTCTCTAAGAGCAAGTGAAAAAATAGAAACAAAAAAGAGAGAAATCCGGCAAACAAGGCTATTTCTTCTATGAACCAAAACAGTTTAAATAGTTTATTGTTTATCAGGTGGATCGATCCTTTATAAGGTTGGCACACATTTGTTGCTTTCTTTCTCATAAATATATCCAAAGGCGCACTTGCAGCGAACGTTTTCATTGCTATCAGAAGTCTCAACTAGTCCTCCGCGGTCTTTACACAACATCTTGAACAGTACCCGCGTACCTGAGGATTCAAGAATGAAATAATGCTCATTCAATTCAATCGAACGACAAGCAACTACGAGTCTCGGGCCAGCCCAGACTTGTCTCCAGTCGTCTTTCTTGTCTGTCATGAGGGTTGAGCGACGAAGAGAGACGACTGGTGAATGGTATGTGGAAATGATGTCTTCAGAGCCAAAAAGGTTTTCCCCGTAATTTTCTTTCTTATTAGGGATGCATTGATTATGGGAACGAGACGGAATTTTCGCTGAACTGTATGAAGTAGGTGTCGGGAAATACCCGCTTTCGACACCGTCCGCCATTATTTCATCCGCTATTTTGGAAACAAGATCTGCAGTCGTCTCTACCTGGGACATATACGATTGCATTAAATGACTGAGTGAACCTGCGAGCACGACTAGTACGACATCAGCGTAAATCAACTTAAATAGACCAAGTCTGCTAACTCAATGTTGTACCCAATTCAGATCTCCCGGGGTTAAGATTCTTTGTCTATTGTATTTGCATGATACTGTAGCATTCAAATTTAAATGATATGGAAATACTTGGAGCAAAACGTTTCCCTTTAAATTTCAAAAGGACAGGATACCCATGCAAACTATTATGCGGCAGTTGATCCGTATAGCATTCATATAATATCGCTGTTACAGTGACATACAGTATAGATCATTATATGAAAACAAACGTATTTTGGCTTAACTGGTAAATACCCTGCCACGGATTTGCTTGTCATTGAATAAGGGTAGCGTCCATTGTATTCTGACTCGTTCTCCAAGAGCGCCGTCAAATTCTAACAATAATGGCGGGGTATTCAGGAGTTACCGTATGTGCATGGTTGTCCTTGTGACTGAAAAAGACCAATTTCAGCGATTCTAGGGGTTTTATGTTCAACGTTTACCTGAGCGTATTCAGACAAGGGTGGAAAGCTTGATTTCGGACCTTTCTAGCACCGAGACGATTTTCACCAACAAATTCCCCTCGCACAGCTTCCAAACCGCGTATCAGCCAAGCTGAAAGTTGGATATTTCTTCTCATAGCATTATATTTTAAATCCGTGCAAAATTCGAAACGCAAGAGCTCAAATAAAGTCGTGAAATTTTGCGATCGAGGTTCGGCCGAGACGTAGCTAGAAATCCCCGTGCCAGCTTTTAACCGTCACGTCGATTGGATTAGCCTCTTCTGACTGGATGACAACAGATAATGCCCGTTTAAAAGTTCATCCCGTGGGTTGGGAAGCAGGGTCCCACGGGGTAAACTCTCTTGTCTTCTGGCAATGCCAATTCATTTCAGGGCTGTTAATTGTAATTTTATTCGTAGGTGTCCATGTTGCTCTAGCTGCTTCCTTTGGACTGCAGTCATTCAATGCACCCATAGAATGTAGTCTGATATGAGAGGTTATGAATTGTGGTTTATAGATTAAATTCAGAAATAATCTCTGAACCTTCCGAGAAAGAAAATCAGGGCTGAGTTTCTCCAAGCAAGGTTAGAGCTAACCCGGAATAAATACCACAACAACCTATAGGTTTTGATACGACTTAACCGATGGTTAGCGCCGTCCATGCCTTAAGCAACTCGGCCCAGGGCTTCAACGGGATTTAACCAGCATTACACCAGTGCGGCGCTCTACCAAAACTGACCTATGAAACCGCGTCTGTCGGCAGAGGGTCTGTTTGTAGGGCTTAATTTTGTTCCCGTTATTACTTACTTACTTTAGTCACTGTAGTGATTTAATTGTCAAGCTTCGAAGACTCAAATAATAACATTTGAGACTTTTTTAAAAATGCTGATCTTAAGGCTGTTACGTATAGTGAGAGCTCATTCCAAATATTTGGTGCTTGATAACAGATTGCAAATTGGTACGTTAAAGAAGATTTGTGTAAGTTAAAGCGAGAACGTGAAAACATGCATGAACCCAACAAATTTACCTGGTCTCAACTGTGTGGCTTCATAGCTCAGTTGGTAAGAGCACTGCATCGGCATCGCAGAGGTCGTGGGTTCGAATCCCGTTGAAGTCACTTGAATTTTTCAAGTGCATATATGAGACAATTGCTTAACTTGTCCATAAAGTGCGAGGATCATTTCTTCAATTCATCTCTAAAACCGCATTTCACAATTATCTCTTTAAAGAATAAATTATGTTTACCTTTCCAACAGATATGGCTTCATAGTTCAGCTGTGATAGAACGCAGCACTGGTCGGTCCAAATCCCGTTCAGAGAAGCCCTGAATTTTTCCAAGCTTCTTCAGTATGGCAATTACTATGCCAGCTTTGGCACATGCACATTGGAGTCCAGGTTTAGGCCAATATGGACATCACTAATCGACGGAATGGTGCTCCAGGAGCAAAAAACGAACAAAAATATCGCAACAAAACAGCTTCTGCAATGACCAAGGAACTTTTCTTGCCAGAAAATTTAGCAAAATTATTGAAGATTGAACGCGATTGAAAGCCACGGAAATCTTTGTCGGGAAATTGAAAACGTTAGGCCAACCTTTTCAAAGTGGTTCTCATAATGCATTCTCGTACGGTATAATTTAGTGACCCGTGGTAATTGATTGATTGGTTCCATTGAATGACCGGTAATGTGACCCATGATCTGCGACAAGAGAGGATAGCCTGCGACCTTTATTTGGCCCAACCTTGGTTAATATGAAATGAGCCTTCCAATCGCTGTCTTATTGCTGTCTTGTCGGCAAAATACTGTTGTTGTTGTTGTTGTTGTTTCTTTTTTGTTTATTTTATAGTGCCTTCACAAGTCATTGTAAAAGTAACACCAATCATTTGGAATTTCTTTGAGCTTACAATTAGCAGAATGTGAAATGAGGCACTCGATTTTTCCTGAAGTGAAATTTATTTAATAATTTATCCCTTAAAGTCCCCTTAATCACTGTTAGCTTTGGCTGTATCTTGTCACCGCTGTATCTTCCAGAGGTAAACATCAAACTCTGAAAGCAAACAGATATATAATTATATGTTGTGGCTTCTGGTTCAATGCTTTTAAAAACCAGTTTAACTTTTCTTCAAGGAGAAACCACAGGCTAAACATCCTCCGTTGGTGTAGTTGTTACTGGGTCTTATTGATGTACAATTTTTTTATTTTTTTATAAGAACGCCCTCCTTTTTTAAAATTTAATGTCATATGACAAACGGCCCAGCCCGGTTAGCTGAGATATCGGTATCGCGAAGCCGGAATCCCTGGTAGCCGGGCTGAGATTTCTCCATGTAATTTCTCCATGTAAAATCGCGTTAACTGGGCCCGGGCCAGGACAGCAATTTCTAACCAATGTACTTTGCTCCACTTTACATTAAAATGGTCCTCGAATTAGTCGCTTTGTTGTTCTTTTATCTTAAATAAGGGATATATAAGATAGCAAATCTGAAGGTTGCTTTAAATTGTAAAATGGTGAATTTTAATACGCCCTATCACGGTTTAAGCCGCCATCTTGAGGGGTTCGGTAAGCAAAGCGAAAGGAATACACCTTTTCACGGCTGATGACGCCGTATCGGTTGGGAGGCAAACGCGGCTAAAATTACGGTGAATGTATGGGATTTTCGCCGACTTTGAACCGCTGGGACGCCGCTATGAAAAGGCCAGTTTCCAACATTTTCCGCTATTTTTATTAATATTATTGATATCATTCATCCAACAGAAGATTAGGCAAGTAAAGGAGGTATGACGTGCGTAAATTGGAATAATAAATTTTCTCATGTCGCTTCTAATTTCGCGGCAATTCACATAATTTTGATCAAAAGGATTTGTACGAAATCTTTAAACTACGTTTACGGTCGTTGTAACCTGAATCTGGTCCGTGGGAAAAAGTATAAGCAATTACATGGAAAATCGAAAACGCCACCGGGCAACTTCAAGCAAAGGTTGGTCCCGAAAAATTGGTCAGTATAATCCTTTGCCCTGTACCTCCGGTTCGCTATTCAAAATTCTTTGAATTATTTTACATCGGATCCCCGTCAAGATGGCGGCTTAAACCGTGATAAGGTCTGTAATATTTTTAGCGAAACAAACGTCTCCCGACTTCTTCTTGATGTTGTTATCGTTTTTTCACACGACGTATTCTACTTGTAAATTTGACCCAAGCCGGGCTGGCTCGCCTCATGTAATTCCGGGCTGAAACTCATTCCGGCAAACCAGACCAGCCCGGCTCATGTAATCGGGCCTTAAGTATTTCGGTAAATTCGGTTGTTAGAATACAGTTTTACAATTATTTTCCCTTTATACTCTTAGCTTGAGATATGTTCTTAGTATGTTCTTAAAATTTTGGTTAATCTCAGCCTCAATGTGCTAACAGTTCTTATAAAAAAATATATCTATTTATTAACTAATTAATTGAAAATAAGAGTTTAAGGTGAGAATTTCACTGGTGCAGCTGAACAAATATAAATACAGATACCAACACAGAGGAATATTACAGAGGAAAATTACGACGGTTGCAATTCGCTCGACGACAAAGTTTGAGAGCAAATAATTCAATCAAAGTTCAAACGAAATGTCAAACGAGTCCTGTTTTATTTCTCGTTCCGAGCTGTTTTAGGCGTCATTTTGCGAGGTCTTTTCTTGACCGCCGGCTAGAGCGGAGTAGAAGAAAATGAAAATTGACAAACATGTAACAGGCAACATCTAGCCGCCGGCCAGTGACCTCGTCTTGTTCAGCTGCACCAGTGAAATTCTCAACTTAAAAGCACCAGCATCCAATCGACTAGAAATGTCTCCTTGTCTTTGCCGAATCAGGGCTTCATCCTTCCAAAATTTGCCAAGAAAGGCGACCCTGAAATCCTTAATCAGGCAGCTTTCTGGGTGAAGAGGGGTATGCAAATCCGCCGATCCGTTAGGATTTAATAACGGAATCCGTCGAGCCGTCTAAAAAAACTTGAATCCTTACATCCGAATCCGCTAAATATTATTCACGTAGATTTGTGAGAGATCCGCGATCCGAACTTTATTACAGGCAAAATCCACAATCCCGGCCAAAAAGAGGATGAATCGGCAATCCGCTGGAATTGCAGGATCCGAAAATCCGTTAACATTTCGCGCTGAATCCGAAATCCGGGCAAAAATCTTTCCAAAATCCGCCGATCCGTTGACCTATTCACCCCACTCGTGCAAGATTCCCTGGTCCTAGAGGTTTTTCTTTCTTCCCTTCGGGACGAATTTTAGCGGCGAAGCGCACGAACCAGGAAGCGCTTCACGGTTTGTTGTCGCCGCTTCGCGGCTCAAATTTGTCCGTGGCGAAAAACAAAGGAAAACCTCTGGGACGAGGGTAGACCAAGTGAATTGGAAGCATTCAAATCTATTCGAAGGCTACCAATTAGCCCAACGCCAATGATCAACTATGGAGGGGAAATTTGGACAAAAAATATCTTTGGATCAATTGCTAAGTCATTGGTCATTTATCTGTATGTCACAACATCGCGAAATAAACCATGGAATCACACTTTCTAAGTCTCATTGAATCGTATCCATTTTTTCTTATTATTGTGATCGTATCCCATTTCATTCGACAATGTTTTGGGTTAAAGGCGCTGTTACACTAGGCAACTTTTCGTGCAATTTGTCTCGCAATTTTGTTGCAGGACAAGTTGCACGAAAAATTGCCTAGTGTAAAATACCCTACCACACACATTTTTCGCTATGCTTTCGTTGCCGCAATCGTTGCGAAAAGTAGAAGTCAGTTCTACTTTTCGCAACGCCCCTTTAAGGCGCTGTTACACTAGTCAATTTCTCTTCCGTTTCTCCTGGAACGACAACACCAGTCACTCAAGTCAATGGCAGCGAGTTTGAGAAGGGAGGCCATTAATGCATCTCTCTCACCTGACTTGCTTAGCTCAACAATGCAAGCAAGGGACCGGGGTGCAAGCTCGTGGCTCAACACTGTACCCCTTGAAACGCAGAGCCTGCCTTTGAATAGGCAAAAATTCAGGGACTCGCTGCGCTTGCGTTACAATCTGCAACTGGAAGATTTGCCGAGCCAATGCGCGTGTGGAGTTCGATTCACAATCAACTATGCCCTGTCATGGAAGAAAGGGGAGGGGGGGGGG
>BLFK01000866.1:217897-245677 GCA_014634185.1 Astreopora myriophthalma
CTGTGCTGGTACTAAGTCATCTGAGCTGCATTAAATATTGGAACCACACAGAATTAATTAAACAGGAACGTTTTTAATGTACCTTTCCAGAAAGATTACGTTGCTTTTTCTTCACCGTTTACTCAACAAAGTGAAATACTACGAAATCGTCACGTGTAGTTGAATGAGCAAAGGTTACACGGACCCTGATAAACGGACTCTGATAAACATCACCTCATACAATATTCTTCAAACAACCTTTACATTATACTGAATATCAGCTGGAACGCTGTAGCGGTATTATTATTTGCTATGCCAACTTCACACATACCGATATTTTCCAAGATAGCGTCTCCTGGAACATCAGTTTAGGACCCAGTACTCTGCACGGTAAAATTCAAATGGCCCCAGTCCTCTGCACGGCCAAATTCAAATGTCCGCAGTATGGAGCCACATTTGTGGTCAAATTCCCCAGAGAGGGGACAGCAGAAGTGTTCAAATGCCGCACCTTTGCCCGTACCCCCCCTCTCCGTCTAAACATTGATACCTGCATTACGCATGTGAACTCAACGTGCATGTAACCAGAACAAATCTACAGAATCTATCTTCGAGGAGCATGAGAAAGAGAACAAAAGAAGGTACCAACAAAGAGTTCTTGACGTGGAAATGGCATCGTTTACCCCCTGGTTTTTGCCAGGAACGGAGGAATGGGGAAAGAATGCAAACTCCTCCTGAGTAACCTAGCGGACAAACTTTTCCATAAGAACGGCGAGTCTCATGCCACTGCTATATCTTGGCTTAGAACCCGCATATCTTTTGATATTTGATTAGTCCACACACTTGTTCGAGGGTCTAGAACCCCAAGAATGCACACTTTTTAGATGACTTTAGTGTTCATGCAAGGAATGCGGACGTTTTAAAATTTAGTTTTTATAATGATTTTTAGCCGCTTTGTTGTAGTCGGTGTATTTTATTTAGTTTGATGCAAGGAATGCGGACCTTTTTTACTGACTTTTCGGGTAATTTTTTTTCTTTTTTAGTTTTGTAGTAGACCGTGTATTTTATTTAGTGTTAAAAATGAAAACTGGTTTCAGTTTTACTGTAAAAATTAATTTCAAAATGATTATCATTTCCCTTGCAACTTGTCTCGCAATTTTGTTGCCATAAAAGTTCCCACGATGCGAAACAAGTTGCTCGACCGGTGTTACACTAGGCAACGTTTCGTGCAACGTATCTCGCGTCTGATGACCACGTGAAGTCAAAGGGTCATTTTCATTCGTTGATGCCGCAAAACGTTGCGACACAAGTTGCAGGGTATATGTTACACTGCGCAATGTGGGACAAATTCCTTCTACTTTTCTCAACGATTGAGGCAACAAAAAACTAGCCAGGGATGTGTGTGGCGGGGTATTGTACATTAGGCAATTTTTCGTGCAACTTGTCTTGCACCAAAATTGCGAGACAATTTGCACGAAAAATTGCCTACTGTAACAACGCTTTGGATCATGTCTCATGGCACTGGTGACATTGGAGATGGACTGCGGACTGTGGACTGAGGATTGCGGACTGGGTGTAAAAGACGGACTAATTATAAAGTGAGGTAATGCCTGTAGAACCCCGATATAAAATCCGCCAGCGAACTTTAAAACGTTTATTACATCTCGCACACGGTTACATTACACACCCTACTTGAATAAATTGCCCTAGCTTTTATACTTCAACAAACAATACAATACTCCCGTAGGGCCACGCGACACCTAGTAACCATTGACAACAACAACGACACTCCAACGATAACTCACGCTACGACACTACAGTGCCGACTGCGGATTGAGTACTTACGCGGACGCGGATCAAAAAAGCCTGAAGTCTGCTAATGTGACTGATTCGGCAGAGTATCTCCTGCCAGAGACGTTTCGGGTTGTACGTCGGTGTCATAATATTATCACGTGATAGAAATTAACAGTGACAAAATGGCGGCACTATAGGAAGGTTTTGGTAACGTTAGCGATTTTACCAGAAAACTGTACCTCTTTTCGTCAGTTTAGCACTGAAGAAATCAAAAGAACTACAAGAGGAAGAACATCATAGCCATATTAGACTTCTCGCATGTACAAGCAGCACTTCTTGTGCATTTTTAGCTCCCATGTTGAAGCTGTCTCCGATTGTTGTTCTCTTGTTGGTGTTTCTTTTCGGTAGCTGAATAAACGAGCCCGTGCGACACTGATGTTTAGATAGCAATTCGGATACTTATCGGTTAATGAAGTTCAATGTTGTGTTCTTAATATGCCTTGAGGCTTAAGTTAAGCCCTTACAGTGGTAGCCTACATGTTACCATTTCCAACCATGTCGGATTACTCTTTGTTAAGCGCCGCCAGAATTTTCGAGAGCTTTTTCCGAAAGCAAACTTACTTCACTTTATTTGAACTTTCAACAGCAAGCAGAAGTTAAAATCTACTCAACACAGAGAATGACGAAAGCTGTTTATGTGTCCGATACCGTTGTCGAGGAGTTCACATTAAATTAACGTTCCCCACGGCTCCAGCGTTCCCATACTCTCTTCTTCCTATTATTTCCACGTCGGGCGAACTTCAGAAATAATTTTGTTGAATGAACATGCGACCTTGTTTGCTTTTCGCACATAGCATAGTCCGAAGTCCTCATTTTATACTTAGTCCGTGCTTTATAAGCCTAAACCTAGCCCGCAGTCCACGTCAATGAGACGTGATCCAATGACATGAGATGTGATCCAATAACTATTGATACAGTCCAATATCGTGATGATCCAAAGACTAACACAAAACTAGCCTGCAGTGCAGGCGTATTTTGGGCGCGCGAGTGCACATTTTCGTATTAGACCGCCATCTTAGATTTGGCAACCGTGGAGGATTGGGGCAAGGAAATATTTGCCGAGGGAGTAGGCGTTAAGTGGTAAAACGGGCAACGGGGAGGAAGAGGGGAAGGAAAAATGGGCAAGGGGAGGGAGAGGGGAAGGAAAAAAAAATACGCCTGCCCGCATGGTTTGTTCGTTTGCAAAACGCGTTATTTCAAGTGCCCCACCCCCCATCCGCCACCAGCCCTCTACCGGTCAGCACCAACCCTCCACTGGTCAAGCATCTAATTACAATCCAAGATGGCGGCATCGAAAACCTGATTTATCTAGTGTTCCGCTCCAAAATAACGCCTGCACTGCAGGCTAACACAAAACATGGTCGAATGACATGGGAAAGGATCCATTGACATGCGATTTGGTCCAGTCACGGGAGACACATTAATAAAAGAGAATGGATAGGACTCAAAGAGATTTAGAAAGTGGTTCCATAGGATGTTGCACAATGTAGTGGCATACAGATAAATGGTTCAATGACTTAGCAATTGGGTCCAATGACACTTTTTGCCAATTCCACTTCATGTAAAACAGCTCGGAACGACAAATATAATACAGGACCCATTTGACGTTTCGTTTGATTTTTTTAAAATGAATTATTTACTTTAAAACTTTATTTTCGAGCTAATCGCGACTAAGTCCATTTTACCTGGTTTGCAGGGGATGCTATTCCTCGCATTCATCAACTTCTAGGGCTAAGTAAAAGAAAACAAGGTGAACCGTGAAAGATAACTCTGTAACAACAAAGGCCGGATGACTACAAAATGCTCTCCTATATTACCCTGGTCCAAGAGGTTTTTCTTTGTTTTCCACGGACAAATTTTAGCCGCGAAGCGGCGACAACAAACCGCGAAGGGGTGAGGGAAGAAAAACCTTTGGTTTCGGTCCCTGCGAATCTCACTTCCATGCAGATGCCAACCGTCAAACGCTTCGAAATCATCGTTAAGAAAACAACCAATGAGAATCGTGCCATCACGGACTCGTCAGCCACTGAACAAATTTCCGGCTGACGAGTACATGATGGCACGATTCTCAATGGTTGTTTGCTTAACGATGATTTAAAATACAAAATACAGACTGCAGACTGTTCCAACAGCCAGTTTTCCCACTCAAATGGTACACCTCATTTGTATTTTAGTTATTTGTAGAAAATTCTCACGGGAAATTCCATCCAAATAGTAAACACTCATTGCAATATGATATCTAAAATGACCGACAGCGCGCGTTCTCGCCCTCACAGCCGATGTTGATATGTTCATTTCGTTGGAAAAGTGCAGAGTGTGGCCAAAACCGTTCCTTAGGGTGCGTTTTTTTGGGATGATCCGAAAAAGGATCACTGATCCAAGATCACTTGGACCATGGTGCATCAAAGGAACCGAAGAATCCTTTCCCATAGTGGATTCATCGGTTGTATGGCGTGCTTCCGTCTAAAAAATGGCTAATAGCGCAGTAATGTTGGGCCCCCTTGACCAACAGGACAAAGGTCGTCTGTCAAGAATGTTTAAGTAATGGTCCGCCCAAGAACTAGGCAGTCCAAATGCAAAATCGGTTAAAAGGTGTTAAGTTTTAATTGTTATTTTCAATTAAATCGACGAATCTGATTGGTCGATATAAAAAAATCGCCAAAAAAAAAACAAGGAAAACTTCAACATAAACAACATTTTTTTCACTTAGTATTCCCCACGCCCTGGTCATCTCCCTCACGGCCAAATTTGAGCTTTGTTCTATGCGCCGTCTATGTGTGAAGCTATTTCACTAGGCTATTGTTCTTTTGCCTAGTTCTTGCGTGGACCATTACTTAAAATGGATAAAATGTCTTTGATTAGGGGGCGGGATAAGAGTGTTTCCCAGGGCTCTGGCATAATGACTGTCTGGGAGGCTAACGTCAGCGCAGATGTGAATAATATATCTATTACAATATAACTATTATATCTAATATCTGATATATTTACTTTCGCAATTGTCTCCAAAGAAGCCGGTCAAGCAATCACATCGGTAACTTGCGACAAGATCCACACACGTACTTCCATTCTGGCATGGGTTGGACTCGCAGTCGTTTATATCTTAAAAAATGAATAAATGAATTTCACAGGATTGTCCTTTTCTGTCATGTCTTAGGTTATAAGGTTATATCAAGTATTCTTACCCGTCTAGCAATTGCTACCCTTTTGTTTTTATACCTATGTTGGTAAAATCCCACGAGGTGACACTTGGTTGCGCAGTTATGGATGCATTCACAGGCAAGCTTACGAGAATTTCTTATTACAAAGAACGAATTTAAGGTACGTCTATAGTTGTTCACCTTGCAAAGAACTAAAACGCAAACCTTGTCCGCGAATCGCGAATCGCTGACTTCGCTCGTCTTCGCAATCTCAGAAATTTGAAACAGTTATTTGCTGTCAACAGTTTCTAAAATAGACCCCCACTGCGACTGCGGGTGCATCGGAACCGACCAACAGAGGTCGCTATTCTTGGTGCTGACCAAAGAGAATCGCGGCCTCTGGGGACGAGAATGTGGTGGTCTACGAATAATTTCCAAGTTGCTGTCAGTGTTCAGCATTAGCGCAGGGGGCCCAGACAATCTGTGTGAAACCGTTGATAAATTTTCAAGTAATTGTATGAGATTAACCGAACGTTTCAACCTATAGCGACGTCTTGCAAACTGTGTGTATGGATCAATGCTAAATAAACGTTAAATTACCGCATGTCATATTTTGTCGTCCTTTTGTTTGAAGCGGTGTTTTGAAGGATTTTGAAATCGCCGTTGATTTTTGAGTGATAGTCAAGTCAACGGTTTCACAAAGATTGTCAGGGTCTCCTGTGGTAATAGAACACAAATGACGCCAAAATATGGTAACTGACAATGGAAAAGTGGCACACGAGCGTAAGGCCATTGAGTCACGTACTGAATGTTGTTTTTCTAAACAGATGCATGACAAAGCAGAATCTATGTGTTCTATCAATCATGAATATTACACTTTCCTCGAATGTGACTAGTTTAAAAAAAACATGTATTTTCCACTACTTTTTCTCGGAAGAGCTCGGACAGTTTGTAATCGGACATTCAGATAAACCAGTCACAATTAAAATTGCAGTTTTAAGACTTTTAACGAACCAATCACAAGTGACCAAAATATGTCACCTCCCCACGCAATTGCGGTTCTATTTATAGAGCAAAATAACACAGAGCTCGTAAAAATATGCTTTGAGATCATTTAATTGTCATTTGTTTGAGATTGTTATTTGTATTTTTTCCCCTCCAATATCCTCGGAAACTGTAATATTTATAATTAAAGACCCAGTATTGCCCATTATGCTTCACGCGCGCCTGTTTGTGTTTTGGTTTTCATGGGAGGGAGGAGGTCTATTGTTTTTCAAGTGATCGCAGCGCACAGTGCATAATGGACAATACTGGGTCTCTAACTGGTAATAGGACTTCGTGTCATCCAATTCTATCTGTAATCATACTCATGAATAACAAATCCATCTCCCGCTTCTCTGTCTTCCGATTCTGTTAATCATGCATATGTTTACAGACCAAATTGTTTAAACGAAAATGACGAAAACGAAGAAAACAACGATTTTTAAGAAAATAATATTATTACAAAAAATCGCTGAGAGGTATTCATGACAGGGTGCAAGTTTTACAGCAAAAACGGCGAAAATGACGAAAACGACGATTTTGACGAAAGTTACAAAAAAATCAGTGAGTGCAATGACATGCTGCATGAAAGGGTGCAAAGACCCAAACACGAAAGACGAAAATGACAAAAACAACGATTTTGGCGAGAATTACAAAAATTTGCTTAGTTGGATAACAGGATCCAAGCAGTTCAACGAAAATGACTGTTTGGACGAACACGACGAGAAATTGTTGAGTGGAATGACATGAAGCACGTGAGGGCAAGAAACTCATGGAAACAATGACAATGTGATGCTAAAAGTTCTTGATGCAGCAAATCCTAGCGTTTGGTACTATCAAATCAGACAGGTCCTTCATTGACTCAAATGAAGAGTAAAGACCACGTTGAACTATTATGATTATAGACTCAATAAGTCATGATTCCGTAGCATGTTTGAAGAAAATACGAATAAAATGCATCATTATGCAAGAGCTTGTACAACAGACTTTTCATTAAGTGCATTCAATCATTAGAACAAGACACGCATTGACAACAGCTTATCGTTGATTTTGACGAAATCCATTAAGTGTGGGGCAGCACTTTGTCAACATAACGGCTTATTAATTCATTCAAAACCGTGTCCAGTGATATCACTGATTCTGGTGACCATAGCTATTCAGTTCATTTACAACTGCATTTCCGATCCTGTTAGAAGCTTGTGCTGGCTATGAGAGTAGAAGTATTGTGTAGCAATATTGGTGGAGTCTAAACCATGATACCTGGATAATGTTGAGAGCTGTGTATAATATTAACTGCCATTCCGCTGTGATAAACAGGTTTCGACAAAACGCTGACTCCCGGTCCATTGAACCCCCTACTGACCCCTCCCCTAACTGACCCCCATCAAATTGAAAGGCATTTTTATCGAAAGATAGATAAGGTGAAATGAAATTAGATAAACAGAAATAAACCCACAAGGATCCACTATACTGGCAGAAGATTGACAAGCACCTGTAGAACTCTGGGACTCGAGAGAGGCATGGTCAGCGGTGTGGCGCACATTTGTATTTCTTTACCATCTCCTCTTGTCAAGAATACTCTTCACGGACAATTTGGGTTTTATTGGTTGACGCCAGTTCTATCTGTTGCATTTTATCAGCTTGTGTAGTGTTGTTATAATATGTGTTATAATGTGTTACAATATGTGTCAGGACAGCAAATATGTGCATAATCAGGGTTTGATAGTTGAGTATTGTTAGTATCCCCAAGAGCCTTAGTAACATGTAATTAATATTCTGTTGGTCTAAAATTTAGTGTCAGTTTTCTTTTGCTCATCGTATAGTAAAGTTCTGTTCTTCGCTCGAATGTCTCTGTGCTGTTATTACAAGTGTTTGCCAAATATTTGAGTTAATTTCTTCTATGAAAATTGTTTTTAGAAGCTTTTTTCCGATTTGTGTTCGCAAAGCTTCATTGGTGAAGCAAGAGGTTCTACAAACTAATGTTCGTTCTAAGATTGAAATCCATCTTTCAAGAGTAAAATGTCAAAAAGTGAATCCATTTATTGAACCCCTTCGTAACACTTTATTTATTGTAAGTGACAAAACCGAACTCCAAGCAGTCACATCGACAACGGTTATTGTGGGGCGGCGACAATTTCACTTTTTCGGCAGGGGGTGAATGATTTCAGAGACAAAAGATCCTGAAAATAGAAAAGGAACCCAAAGAGACTGGCTTTGAGATAAGAGTCTTATATTTCCCCACCAAAGTCTTGCCAAATCACCCCCACCCCCGCCATCATTGAACTGCTGGCCATAAACCAAATAACACTTTTGGACGCTTTTTTATACTACTCAAACCTCCGCTTTCCCAAGGCCATCTTGTAACGTTGAGTGCTAACAAGTATATACATATTACTTTCATTGGCCCTTGATGAACGGCAGAAGGTCAAAGCTGCTTCTTTGCAATGCCGGGAATCTGTTTACTTCGATGAAGCTTGCTTGTTTTCCGTTTTTACCTCATTACCCTGGGAGTAGTGAAACTTGCATGGTGTCTGCCGGCAGATCATTTTAGCCTTGGGATGCAAGTTTGTACCAGTTGGACTCTGAGGTCGACTTGCGTTTCCTTCAGAGCTAAGGGCCCGGCCTATTATTACATCCGTTTAATCTTAACAACAACAACAACAACAAAAATAACATCGTGAATGGTCTCCATTCAGTTACGAAAGGACTGCCATAAAAAAAAAAAGAAAAAGAGAAACGTTCAGAGAGCGATTCCTTGAACTAAAAACTGAACTGCAATAATTATTTTGCTTTGTTAACAGTACCCTTTTCACAACTGATTCAGTATTACAATAACCGAACCCAACAACAACCATAATGACTGATTTTCACTAGAGACGGAGTCGGAGTTTTAATCAGAAGCGCACAGTTATGATGTACTGAAATCAGCGTTTTGATACTGCTTACAATTATGACTTTGTCGCTTAAGTTTGGTTCTTCTTGTGGTACCTACAATTTAGACTTCAAAGGAGCGTCAAGTGACGGAATCGAATAAAATGGAATTCTTCGGATTCTTGTAACTCCGTCAACCTTATGGCTCTTCTCATGATTCCTGTTTCTCGCTCTTCCTTATTTGTATATATGCGCTCTTCCGACTCTGATTACGACTTCGACTCCCATTTACTCACTAATGTGAAAACCAGACTGTTTACTGCAGACGGAAATGAGCACATGCAAATAAGAACACTCCTTCAGAAAAAAATGAATAAATGCAATTCAAAGTGTACTTAACCTCGAATATTTGTCTTTGTTGAGGTAAATATCTCTAGAGGAAGTATTTAGTTGGAAATTTTGAAATTATAATGCACCGTAAACGTCAGGAAAATTTGCAGTTATTTGACCCATGACCAACGATTCGCCAATTGACAGACAAAGATCTGTTCCTCATTTCACGTCACAAATTGTTTTGCAATGTAAAAATTAGTTGATAAAAGTTATTGGCTAGTTTATTACTTCAGCTCAGGAATACACCCATGCCTCTTCATAACTCTTTCGTGGTTCAAATGACTGCAAGTTTTCCTAAGTTAATGTCACTTGTGCGGCCCATATAAAAAGCGAAATATAACTGAGAAGATGTTTGTAAGAGCGAAAAATATTAGAGTTTAAGTGCACTTTACCATTTGTAACAAAGGGTAACACCAGTGCACTTTAGTTTCTGATACCCACATGTTGCCATGTTCATTTAGACACAAGAACCCTTAAATGGAAATGTTCACTCCAAACCTCTGCACGGCGCTTTGGCAGATCGCGTCTGTCGAAGGAAGACTTGGCCCCAAACAGATGGTCTTGATTGTGCTTGTGAACATTCGCGTGCATACTGGGTTTATGTGATAGTACCGTGACCGCCGGTTAGCTGATAGGAATTGGATCCTTTATTCCAGAAGAAATAGGCCTCATGCCTCCCACAGCAGTATTCAGCATCCTCTTCTTGCCAAAAACCTTCTACTTGAGATGACAGAGGTTTCAAACAGCATGAGCACTTACGAATGTTCCCCATGCTGTGATCCCTTTCACGGTTAAAGGGACTGCTGGCGGTGGGTCTTCAGGTCGTTTTCCACTTTTGAGACATGTGACAGTTTAGGGGGCAGAGTTTGGAAGGGGCCTCTTGCTGTCAACCAGAAATGCTTTTTGCTGGAAGCCATCTCGCATTGCATTGCTGTGCAATAAGGCAGACGACTGAGCTGTTAACGCATGAGTTCTTCCTCAGTAAAGTTGCCCTTCAGAACGTCCAGATCTCTCCTTGAGGGCAAAGATGATTACAAAGGAGGGTCTTTTGCGGAGCAAAAACACATACTGGGCTTGTCGAGTTTGGAACGTGAAGTGCTTGCATTTATTGTCAGAATCAGGATCAGGACAAAGCTTCGTAAGTGAGTTAATTAGTGTAGCCATTCTCTCGTCCGGAGTAATTTCCAACTGACTCCTCCTAGGACGTAGATGCAGGAACTCCGGTTTCACCTCCCACTTGTCTGATAAGCCAAACCACGTTAACTCTTCCTCTGATTGACCAAGAGATGACCAAGTCATAAAGGGAAAGAATAAAGCTGTCAATTTCAGAAGGCAAACGGTTCACGCAGTCTTTTATCATCTTGTTAATAGCCTGGGGGACGTTCTGGTCGTTAGAATCTTTACCCAACCCGGCCTCCTGCATCAAAAACTTCACTGTCTTACACTTCAGGTCATCCAGATGCTGTTTGTTGAAATAGGCAGAAAACTGAGGATTTCCGTGACGTTCCTTGCTGCTATACCATCACACTTCATCATCAGACGACTGGCTTTTTGCAAAAATTGGTTTGATTCCTGATATAGGAGACCTCCATGCTTTGAAAATATATCACGGCATATTTGTTGTCTTGCTTCTGCAGAAAGCCCAATATTCTGCAACTTCATTGAAATATTCTTCTGTACATGGATGTAACACAGCAGACCTCTCCCTTGCGGAAACTCTGCAGCAAGGGCATTGACCAAAGCTTACTCATTGTCGGTACCATAGGCATGTAGAAACTGCGATAACTCTGGCACTTCGCGAAGAAAACAATGCATTAGCGAAAGATACATGTTCTGTTAAAGATGCTCGGTGTGTACATGTTAGACAGACATGTTTTGTTCTTTCGTTGTACAAATCATGACCGGTCATTGCATACTGGGACTGTGGTTGGTATCCTTCACTTTAAAATTGGTATTCCGGTATGAAAATAGAAAGGGCCTAACTGAAAGTTGACATCAGCTCCCAATTCTCGTACCATTCCTTGTTGCTTGTGACAACAAACTTTCACAATGTCATTTATCTGCTTGTCAGTGAAAAGGATAATGCTTGGCAAGTCATCGCAACTTAACTCCCGAATGAAACCCTTAGAGGATCCCCTTTGTAAGTCAAGGACCGATGATAAAACATCTTTTGATCTCTTAGAACCATCTTTGGCTGCTGTCATTTGTTTTGGGTAATACGCTTGACAAACATTCCTCCGCAATGCACTAGTACTTTCCACGCCAATTATCCCACCTACATCTTGCACAGTGTTGAACAGAGCTCGTTTGGTACCCGCTTTACCATGTCCTACGCTTTCAGCCAGTTTAGACTTCCTACTTCGGTTAAATTCTCTCAGCTTTTTTTGCTGTGTTAGCTTTGTGCGGACATATGGAACAGCAGATGATCCCTTACGGTTACCACGTCGATCAGGGTTAATTTTTTCCGGCGGGATGTCATCAAAGTGATAGCTGAGCATGATAACAGGGAACCAATTCACGATGTCTCTGCCGTGTTCGATTGATACAAATGTGACGTGATAAGTGATGTAAGATTTGCCAATATATGTTCTTCGTCTACTTGCTATGTCGGCTTCTTCTTGTGCAGCAAGTTCCTAAAGACGCACCACTTGAGTTCCTAACTTGTGGACCTTAAAAAACTTCAACTTAGCACCGGTCATTTACCATCACAAAACATGTCATTCCGACTTGCAAGAGAATCTAGATCAATGATTAAGCTGGCATTTTCCTGTATAGCACTTGGGACTGCAGTACTCACTAAATGAGGGCCGTCATTTTTGCATTCATAAGTAGGGGATCAACATCAGCATTAACCAGTGAATCAACGTTGATCAAGCGGCAATTGCCATTGCCGTTGAAAAGCTTCGTTTGTGCTCTTTGGAACTTCTGAGGTGATTCTCAGACTTCCATTATAACGCATTCCTGCAAAGAAGTAAAAGTAAAGTACATCACGTGGAGATACACAATGTTTTTCTTAACTTCGCATGAAATTATTTTTTATTTGGTGTCATAACTCGGGTATAGAAACTACGTAACTTGGTGATATTTCATAGAAATGGATGGGGGTTGTAATACCACATGACATGATACAATGCAAAAAATGGGCAATTATTTAACTTGCAACACATTTAAGAACAGTGATCTTCCCAGGTTAATTTAAACCATCCCGAACAAAGAGAGAATCGAGGGTTTCTTTTCTAGAAGCATGTCTCAAGAAGGGGTGGGTTTGCGAGTCTTACTATGAGAATGTTTTAACTTGACATCGCCTCCAATTATGCAATTATATCACAATGTGCAAGCACTTGGACAGATAATGGAATCGAGACTATATGTTCAAAATTTACACCCATTCTTAATATAAGGTTCAGTAATGAAATTCTCAACCCCTAGGGAAGACAGATTCCAATGCTCAAGGAATGCCCTGGTTGGGGATGTTGAAACTTCGAACTTCCCGTACATTATGTATTACCGTCAATGATACGAGATATTTCAGTGAAATAAACACAACCGTGGAAACAAACTGTGACGAAAGTTAAAGAAACAAGTGCAAGCATGAAAAACTCCTTCCATACCTCACCATTACCATCATCACCTGAACAGTCGGTCATGTCATGGCTAAAGGAAAAAAAACGAAGTCTTTCATCAATCACTCGACAAAAGCAAATACTTGAGCCAATAATCTGTTTTTACCAGATTATTACAGTCAATGACTTCATGGAGTCTCATGTAATGAAATAATATCATGACATCTGAGGGGGCCTCCTGGCATAAGCCCTCTTGAGGTCCCCTCAGCACTTTTTTATTATTATTATTACTATTATTTTTTGGTGGATTTTAATTACCGTATGTATTTTAGCCTATGTAGTGAATAAAGATATTTAATTTGATTTGATTTGGTATTAGCTGTTCCCGGCTCTTTCTAAATATATGCATACCGCCATACCCACTTTTAGGACTTTCTGAAAACGTGACGTCACGGCGTCTCGACCTTTGCGACATTTGCATATTTTCTGTATTTTGCTCCTGGCCCCAGTTGTTCGAAGGGTGGATAGCGCTATCCATCCTTCGAACAACTGGGGCCTGGTCAACAGCGAAAGCTTACACTATTTAATTAATGCACACCTATATTCAAATTCGTTGACAGAAAACTCGAGGGTTTCCTTTGAAACGGAAAGAGTATACTTCACCGATGTAACGTGCAGCACCAAATCCGCGCAGTACGCTGACCTCAATGCAAAATCTCTAGCAAACAGGAAACGAAAACCGTAATTAGGTAACACAAGAATAACATACTTAAGATCAGAAAAGCAAAAATTTATGAAACCAATTACCAAAACCAAAAGGAATCACTCACCGGGCATTGACGGCAGAACCAGGGCAAGCAAAGCCAAGAGCGGGAATCCTGTTTTCAAAAATAGTGCGAGATCTGGTTCGAAGTTTGCTATCGACATACGTAGAAACAAAGCTCTTAGAAAATCTGGATTAGTATATTTCATCTTCCAACAATTTATTTGTATAATTATTTTGTATACGTACCTTTTCTAATGTTCCCTTTCAATTTTAGAGGGGATCAGTTGGGGGATCAGTAGGGGGAGGGGGGGTCAACGGACCGGGGGTCAGTGTTTTGTCGAAACCCGCGATCAACCTCGCATTGTATGCATTGTATCGGGAGTCCATGATTTGGCAAGTTAAAACATGGGAGATCGTGCCTTTAATGCCTCTGGTTTCCATTGTTTCTATTCTCCAAGCCCTTTTAGTTCAACTTAAAGTGGTTATAAACTGAATAAACGATGACAAATCAATGACGATGCAATCTGTTGATCCGCCATGTTGAAATATGCACACTGAAGGGGACGTGAAGAGAAAACAAACAAACAAACAACCAAAAAAGAAAAAGAAAACGAGCGAGCACTGGGGAGAGAGGCTAGTAGCCAAATTTGAATGCATCAATCTGGTGCATCTGCCTGTTGGTTGGTCGACTCAGTCATGAGGCTGTCTATTGGGCGATAAGCTCTTGACCAGCCAACAATGATATCGACATGTTTTTTGAAGGGATGATTGAACTAACTATACTCAATCCACTTTCCTTGCGCGGTTTTGTAATTGTTCACTGTTTTGTTGATTGAATCCGATGTGAATTATCTCACGAAATGCTGCTTATGTCTTGTACTGGATTAATAAACATACCGTGTACCACATAGCTTTGCTAACCATGAAACACTATTAAAGGCTACTTGGTTGGCAAAGTGGAGGAAATTAAAGAACGTACCAAATCCCTATTTAAATTTAAATAATTATATCTGAATTTACATGTATGCGAGCTTAAAAATAACCAACTAGAACAAGCTCTAAGTAGTAGAAATAAACAGGCACTGATGCTAGCCTTGGCATCATATACGATGGTCCGCAAAGTAAACAAAAACAAAATGTAAGTGTGGAGTAAATGTATTTGAGTGAAAAAGGGCGAGAATTATTGCTGTCGATAGCAACCTGAAGTAGCACCAATTAAGAGGCGATTGAAGAGAGAATACAGGTGGCGTGCAACCAATCTCTAGAAACACAGATAGCAATAATGAAATGTGCAAATGCTGGATGACGAACAAAAGGAGCTAACGAGAGATCTATTGTTTTCGTCAACCAACATGGCGGCGATGACGTAACGTGCACACCACCTATTCGGTAAGAGTGAAAAACGATTGTCACTTGCAACAATGGTCACGCTCATTAAAACCTTGTTTCACAAAATACCAGTTTTCTCCTTGCCACTGGTAGGTAGTAGATAAAATATGAGCGGGAGATCTGTATGGGCGTTTACAATGGCGAGCCCTTACAGATTTCACGCTCATATTTTATCGTACTTGTGAAATGAAACAATATATTAAGTGAAAGGATTGTTTTGCGATTCAGTAATTGGACATGCATGCCAAAACATTGTAAGTCCCAGAGGAGAGAGTTCATGGGACAGCAAAAAAACTATGAATAATTTTTTGTCACTGATGAAGCGTGATTATGGCGACAGGACGTTTTCGCTCTCCGAAACTGAGAAGGAAGAAATTGCCTTATTGTCTGAAACGGTACCTAAAAATACGAAATACAATACAAAATGGGCGGTGAACGCCTTTACTGCCTGGCAGAACTCAAGAGTGAACAAAAATGCGCTGCTGGAAACAGATGGAGGCAAAGGACTTGAGTCCACCGATGTCGAGGATCTATCAGTCCCACTTGAGCACATGTCCGCAAAGAGTTTAAACTTCTGGCTTTGCAAATCCATTTGTGAAGTAGCGAAGCAAAGTGGGGAACGGTACCCTCTTAAGACGCTGTAAAACGATATTTTGGCTTGTATTCCAATGCCGGAAACTACAATGAGTACTGCAAACAACATTTGTACCAAATTCTGTGTTCAATAACTGTACAATTAATTTTGAAGATAAGAAGTGAATTTTGCTTGATATTTAGGAGATTGTACAAGAAATACCGTGAAGACAGTGTTGCATATTGTCAGAGTAAAGTTGACGGGTGAATCAAATTAAATTCATGATCAAAATACATGTCCATTGTGTTTTGCATTTTAATCAGTAGAGATCTGTATCAAAAGTTAATAAATACTAAATAGCTGAGTAGGAGTCTGGAAAGTTTGAACTGGGGATATATAATGAAAGTTACATTTATTTCCCCATCATAAATTCATTCCTAAGATAATTAGGATAGCACGCGCTCTCTCATTGGTCAATAGGTGTGTTTAGATGAAAGTATGTAAACGCGGTGGTGGCATCGCACGAATTTTGACTGGTTGTGTTGTCAGATGAGCGTTTAGATTGGCTAGTGAGAAATGTGAGCGTGTATCAAGAAAATATATTTCAGTCAAGAAGTGAATAAACAGCATTTGGCAAGATTTCCGTACCAGGTCCCTACTTCATTATGCATGCATATTCCTAGCAAAACTCTATTCACGCCCGTTCTTTTTGGAAGAGGGTTAGTAGGAATATGCATGTTTAATTAATGTAGGGAACTGTACGGAAATCTTTCCCAGCATTTTCCTTCATTTGTCGAATTACTTTTGAGAAATATTTTATAAAAACAATAGGAGAGTTGGGAGAATTCTCAACAGTTATGCATCAAGAGTTCTGCGACGCCCGCTTCAGGGGCCTACTAAAGGCACCAGTTTCACTAACTGACTTCACACCTCACCGAGCTGTCCATATGGTAAGCAGCTTAGCATGTAATTGATTTTTTTCTTTTTTTTTTGGTCGGTATTTGGTTGGGAAGTACAAGAATCAATTTTGTACAGGTAATCACACGATTTCGGGTGCAATTTGGAATAAATAAGCACGAGTAAAATTTGTCAAAGACTAACAAAATTGCACGAGCCCGTCGGGCGAGTGCAATTTGAGGTCTTTGAAAACATTTCAAATTTTTAATTACTTATTAATAATATTCATGAAAAAATTGCGAGATAGCCTATCATAATTATGCAGAAGCAAGGCAGGTAAATCATGTGCAAAAATAATTTATTCAACCCCTGCAAATATATCATCACACGTTCAGTGAAAACAACAGGTTTTTCAATGTTTTTAAATTTTTTAAGCTGCAAAAAAAAAATTCCGTTTTTTTCACTGAATTTCTTTTTTTCTGCACTGAATTACCTTTTTTCTGCATCGTGTTTCCTAAAAACTGCATTTCTCTTAGCCAATCAGAATCGAGAAATTTGTTCATGTACATTATTAATCCGTAAATTGTACTTCTAAGCATATCTTATATAAAGCAAGCCCATCGGCTTTGGCAAGAACCATACGTCATATATCATGAGCACTGATGTAGTCCGCGCATACTCACTTCATAGGCTTTTGCCATGTGCTTTGGGGAGTTCGTCATGTTTGATTAAACAATTGCGTTTCAGCAGTATTTGTTCAGTGCGTTTATCCTGCTACGCGAGACCCCAGTACACTACACCACAATAACCTATATGCGCTAAAAATAACAAGCTATCTTCAAATATAGCGCATCGATCAAGGCCTTCTCTCAAGTAATATAAGAATAAACTTTCTATTCCCTTGAAATTGCGTTCCTATTCGCTATTCACAAATTAAGTTCTGTTTTGAGGAAACCAAATCGTAATATTTTGAACGTAATCTATTCTTTTCTGTACCTGTTTGGCACATGCTTCCAGTGTATCCTGCCGCACAATCACAGCGGTAACTTCCAACAAGATCCACACAAGTAGCTCCATTCTGACATGGGTCTGGCGAACATTCGTTGATGTCTGAAGAATATAACTTAGACATAGGTTTCTAAACCTAACTTTAGATGCAATTTCTTAATTCAGATAGTTTTTTTTTCTGTTTCACAATTGTTGCCACTGTATCTCAATGCACAGTCACATCGGTAACTTCCAACAAGATCAACACATGTGGCTCCGTTCTGGCATTGATTCGGCGAGCACTCATTGATATCTGGAAAATAGTGACATATCTAACCTTCAGGCTCTCCGTTGCCTTTCTTTTCCATATTTTCAAATTCAATCCTGCTTTAAGGCTACGAAATTGTGTCCCTGACAAAGCAATCCAATTCAATACCTGTTTGACAGTTGTTGCCAGTATATCCAGGGGTACAGTCACAGCGGTAACTTCCAACAAGATCAACACATGTGGCTCCGTTCTGGCATTGATTCGGCGAGCACTCATTGATATCTGAAAAATAGTGACATATCTGACCTTTCGGCTCTCCATTGCTTTTCTTTTCCATATTTTCAAATTCAATCCTGCTGTAAGGCTACGAAATTGTGTGCCTGACAAAGCAATCCAATTCAATACCTGTTTGACAGTTGTTGCCAGTATATCCAGGGGTACAGTCACAGCGATAACTTCCAACAAGATCTACACATGTGGCTCCGTTCTGGCATTGATTCGGCGAGCACTCATTGATATCTGAAAAATAGTGACATATCTAACCTTCAGGTTCTCCATTTCTTTTCCTTTTTATATTTTCAAATTCATTCCTGCCGTAAGGCTACGAAATTGTGTCCCTGACAAAGCAATCCATTTGAATACCTGTTTGGCAGTTGTTGCCAGTATATCCAGGGGCACAGTTACAGCGGTAACTTCCAACAAGATCAACACATGTGGCTCCGTTCTGGCATTGATTCGGCGAGCACTCATTGATATCTGAAAAATAGTGACATATCTGACCTTCCGGCTCTCCATTGCTTTTCTTTTCCACATTTTCAAATTCAATCCTGCTGTAAGGCTAGCAAATTGTGAATTTTCTAAGGCCATCCATTCTAGCAACTGTTTGGCCGTCGTTGCCAGTATACCCTGATACACAATCACAGCTGTAACTTCTAACAAGATCTACACACGTGGCTCCATTCTTACGTTGATCGGGCGAGCATTCGTTGATATCTCAAAAAGAAATGAATAAATAAAGAAAACGCCTTTTTTAATTCATTTGGATTGGAATGAACCAGGTCACCTTTTTCACAGTTTTTTCCTTCGTATCCACTTTTGCATGTACAACTGTAGCTTCCTTTCGTGTCAGAACACAATCCACCATTTTGGCAAGGTTGTGAAATTCTACATTCATCTGTGATAATAATAAGAAGGAATTGACACTAAAATACTGACAAAACCGTGAACAACCGAAATATTCCAGCAGTGTTGACGGTTATGTGACCAATTGCAGAATAGGCTGGGACATGTGAGAAAACCTCAAAACCACAAACTAACTACCGTTAGCGTTTGAGGTTCAGTTTTCTTACTGATTGCCTTTTTTCATGCATTCTCGTTCCCAGGCTGGAGGGAGAGCCCGGGAACGACATTGTTTCTCATCCAGTATGAAATCATTCCATAAATATCTCTAATAGATATCTTTCGTAAGTTTCACAGCAACAGGGCTTTCCCTTACCAACTGAGCTATGAAGTCACACAGTTGAGAGCAGGTCAATTTGTTGGGCTCATGCGTGTTTTCCCGTCACGGGAGGGAGGTTGTGGGTTCCAATACCATTGAAGTCACTTGAATTTTTCAAGTGCATACATGAGACAATTGCTTAAATTGTCCAGAAAGTGTGAGGATCACTCTCTACACTGCCCTGAGAATCACGTGTACCAGGAGCCCATAAGTAGGAGCGTCCATCTCCTCCACTGGGTTTGTACGACAACACAGTAGTAGACGAGTTATTTTTGGAACCACATTTTGCTCGCTAAAAAGCACAAGCAAGCAAATTCATCCAATCAATTGGCTTAGCATGACAGTGATTGACAGCTCATTATTTATGCCATGTCTTTTTCACACAGAGTGCGCTCGCAGCCGTGGTAATCACTTTTCGCGGGAATTTCAAAAACTTAAAATAACCTCGTCTACTCCTGTGTTGCTGCCCCTGACCACTACATCTGGACGCCCCTACTTAAGGGCTCCTGTGCGTACCCACTTTTTAACAATTAGTATAGGCCCTGTTTACCGACAGGCAGGGTAACCCTACTGCTATGGTTACCCTAGCAAGAGTGTCAAAGATATCCCGGATTTACAAAGCAAAATATTACATGCAGAGTTACCCCACCACCTGGGACAACTTTGTGTGCTTGGTAACCACCAGCATCGCAAACACAATGGAAACCGCCAAGAAGTTGTGCCTTGAAGGCGAGTTGTCCCTAGCAGATCGTTTACAAGGCAGCTAGGGTAACCCTATTGCTACGGTAACCCTAGCATTACGGTTACCCTCCCTCCTTGTAAACTGGGCCTTAGACTACTTATTCGACTTGATTATTTGACTCGTAGAAAACGAGAACAAGTAGTCTAATCGTTTTAGTAGAAATCTACCCACATACTACGTTCGAATTGGTTCAAGGCTTCAGAGGCCAGCCAGTCTGGAGAGCAATCAGTAGATTTTTTTCTGTTCAAAAAGGGGCACGAAGTTTTGAAATACCCTGTTAATTACACCACCTATGTGGCTGCAATAAATGTTCTAGCAACTGGTCCAAAACCATTCCCATCATAACACTTTAGCCACCCGATCATATCTGTGTCAGCAGACGACTTGAAAGGAATGGGTTCAGTGAAATGCAGTAAGTCCATGGTAGCAAAAACTAGGTATAAAAGATATTACACGGCAGCTTGAAGATATGGACGTATTTTCGAATGGTGAGAATAATATATATATATATATATGTATATTTTTCCCATAGACCACAGCGCGTGTGTTATGTTTTTTCCCACAAAAGAAGAGATCGCGCTCTCTCAAGTAGTAACGCTGCTGCTAATCTGTCGAATTTGTAGTTACATCTTGTGGGTTCTGGCATCGGTTCAGTGAAGCATATTGGAGCAGCAGTCGTTAATCCTACTAGAAGCCGCATAGAGACAACTCTCGAACATATTTGATTGTTTTAAGGGTATCAAAGGGACAAATGAAATGAAAGCAAAAGGAATAGCAAATTCTTTTAACTAGGATGATAAAATTGACCTAATTTTTCCTATAGGGTTTAATTGGGTAAAGGTATTTCTCACAGTTAACTTACCAACATTCATCTTACAGCACTTGAGATATTCAATGCAACGCAGATAGTCACAACCGCCTCTGAAAATTCCAGCCAAATAGTACCCGTGTTTCTTACACCTGCTTAGCCCTTTGTTGTCAAAAGATGAAACGATGTTCTCTTGATAACATGCCTCATATCTGTTGGGATAGTTTCTTGGTTTGCAGCACCGAGCCTCCTCTATGTGATGTAGCCAGTCACCGCTGTTCCTATAAAAACCTTGTATGAAGTAGCCATCCGGGCAAACAGCCCAAGCGTTTGTTCTAAAAAGGAGAAAAAAAAGCATTTTATAGGTGTATGCACAATGACCAAGCCGGTGAACAGCAGGGAGTCAGGAGATGGCTTTGTTTGAATTAATAATGTTGGACGTGACGTTTTGAAAGTTGTTAGCCATTCCAAATAGTTCAACATGGAATGGCGAAAAACAAAAATGTTACTCTGACTGGTCATAGAATGTTAGATGTGATTTTGCACTATTTATTCGAGTAAAAGGTACAATTACATATTTTTTAATATCTCTTCTTGGTTACATGGGCCTTTAAAACTGGGAGCAACTACAGGGAATTAAATAGAATTAGGATGGAAGATCGTGGTCTGACATGTTCCCCCCCTCCTCAGGGGGTCCTCCCCGAATTCTTGATAGGGATTTGCCGCCCGGTTCTCCAAATCCTGATTGTATTTCAGACTGAAAAATGCCATTTCCTCACCCAGCCCGTTTTCATAGCTGGCCTCTTGACGGCCTGAACTTGATCCCCGAAGGGACGAGAAAAAATACGAGCAATGAGCAAAATATCCGCGAGTATCATATGTAAAACCATCGAATAAGAGATTTATTATTCCACAACAAAAAGGTTTTGTTATTTTGGCTTCTCTGTTTTGGTAAGAGTGTTGAAATGGCGCGTACGAATGACGTAAACAACACAGAAAGCCAGTTAAATGTATTCGCTCTGTTGTAAACCGGTCAAACCCGGACACTACAATGTATTACGGTCTCATATTTTGCGCGTTCTCTTGACCTTTTATGGTGAAGTGACGCAATAGTGGAGTAATATATATATACATGTTTTTGTCTGATATTGTTGTTTGTTTTTTTTGTTTTTTGTTTTTTTTGTTTTTGCTTTAAAAACCTTTTCCTTCAAATCCGCTGATTTTCAGGCTCTCGATACTTGGAAAAACCAACTGTAATTTGATCTACGACCGAGCAAGGAAGGGGCATGGGTTCAATATCGGGTTGACGTCAACCCGGTATTGAACCCATTCTCCTTCCTTGCTAGGTCGTATATCAAACTATGTCCAGATTTTCCACTTTTGAAAACTAGTAAGAAAGTGAGTCTTTAGGGAAAAGGTTGTACAGCAACAAAATATGTTTGGGATGAGTGTCGAGAATTATTGTAGCGGAAAATTATTTTGAGGTGATTGGCGTTGTAAAACATCAGTTGACCAGTGGATAAGCTCGTTGCCTGTTTACAATTACAATGTATACACAAGGAAAAATCAAGCAGAACACACAATTGTAGACAGGCTTATGGTTGAGAGGTTGCAGCGAACAAGCAAGAAACTGAGCAAACACGACTACCAAGAAATACAAAACAACAAAATTCCTCTCTTCTCTTGAAATAGTTGCTGGAACCCAATAAAAGTGATGATTTCAACGTGCGAAACGCAAGGTAATATAAGAATGTCGAGGAAACAGGGGAACTTTCCGTATTTTATTTTTTTTCTTTCGCATCATCATAATCCCAGGACGGAGCAGACTTTTTTTAAAATTTAAGTTTGCTATGGATAGGTTTTAATCAGCGAACCGTCGCATCGTTCGACACTGTTTTGTTCTCAATTGTCTCGAAATCGATCGAGACTGATATTTTCCCTTGAAGAAAAGGTGCAAACTTGTAGGATATTTTATTGGCAGGATGACATTGAGGTGATGATAACTTTCTGTCTGATGGTCTAAAAATTGGTCCAGGATATCACAATCTTCCCACAACCTGCCTCTAAAAAGTAAGATGTTGCTTTGACTTACTTATCCAGAATTTTCCACCAGTCAGCGGTTTTGCAGGTTGAGTCAACATTCTGATCTGGCGAAGGAGCAGGGCAGCATTTTGCTTCCTCTATTAGGAATATTTTATCGTTTGAGCCCCAGTTATCATTCCGAAAGAGCCCAGTAATGTAGTGCTTCGAGGAGTCACAGTACACCCAGCCTTTTTGGTCAAATGCTTTCCACCAATTTGCCATTTTACACCCACCCTCTTCCATACTGCAACACTTGAATTGGTCGATGCAGTGCAGTTTGTCACAATTTCCTTTGTAAAAACCTGCCATGTAATAATCACCATCGCAAACACTCCAACCCTTGTCATCGAAGGATTTACCCACATCCTTGTCGTAGCAGTGAAGGTATGAATTCGGCAAATTGTTGGGTTTACAGCAACGGCCTTCTTCGATATGGTGAAGCCAGTTATTGGTATTCCGGTATAGTCCCTGGATGAATCGACCGTCTGGACAAACGGCCCACTTGTTATTGCTGAAAGAAAAGCGTTATGAGTTTCTTTTACTATCACGTTACGTTATGGTGTGTCTCGCAGATTTGCTGAAGAGGTCCAAACATCGCACTCTTCAAAATAACTCGAGTAAAAATGGAATCATCTAACCGGTCAACAACAACATTATCAACAACGACAACAACAGGAACAACAACAACAACAACAGCAAATCATAGCAAAACAACATCTTGTTCCAAAATTGATTCCATTTTAATGACGGTTCTTCAGTTTGCTCGGACTAAAATTAATCCTTCTTGCATCGTTTAAGGTAAATTTCGAGCTTAAACATAATGCAAAAAGGGCTAATTTGAATACAAACAAGGACCGGCAACAATCTTTTAGGTTGTCCGATTGTAAGGCTTTCGCCGAGTACACTGATCATACAAAATTATTGATGGTTCATTATTATTATTATTATTATTACCAATGCTATAACTAATTTGTTACTGTTACTGTTTGTTGTTGCTATTATTATTATTATTTACATTTTTTGTTCTGCTCTCTGACAACTGAGGTGTTCCAGCGAATGGAGTAACGAACTATTCAAAGGGCTTCATCGTGATTTGATCTAGTTGATGCGGAGCGAGCGAGCAGCAGTAGTCAGAATTTAAAACAAATCTATGCAAAATCTCGATTCCATCCGTATTTCTGGATTTTGGAACCATAATACATCGAGAACGAGGAGGAATAACAATCAGCCTTCTTTTCCACGGTCATCCTTATGCAATGATGGCAAGGTAAACCGTGCCATAACTAGCTTTTATGTCCCGACAGAAAATATATTGATACACTCAGCTTTAGAGAACTTGCAAGTTAATGTACATTTTCCGGTGGTTTGTTGTTTTACAATTGCCTGAATCATTGTTGGAGATTCATTTGTACAGCAGTTGAGCTGCGGAATCCAGTATTAAGCACATGGCGGTGGCTTTAACCTATTCGCACTAAAAGTCTACAAATGCAAACATTTTGAGACCTTGAATCATAAACATTTTAGAACTTGCATCGTATGATCTTTTGAAGGTTTGGTCAATAATCTATCATTGTTGGATCTATGCATTATATTCACCATATTTTAGCCTGATGAAGTTCTTCAAGAACTTGACCTATTCTTTTCACAACATAACCTTGAACGCCATTTTGCTAATAATCAGTTACAAGTGCATTTTGAGTAGATCTCGTCTTTTGGAGCAGCTAACAACCAGACCACAATGACCTCAGCAATTATTTCATACCATTGGGCTATACTAGTGATAAATAATTTGGCAACATGATTTTGCAAGGGTTTGTTGACACAAAGTTGTTGGATCAAGCCTCAGCAAACAACAGAATGATCAGACTTTGTTTCATTGAGTCTCTGTACACCTTGAATTCAGTGAATAGTCTTACTCGGTTGCATAAGAGGGCCGATACTGGATGCAACCTTAAGCTTGGTTTAAGTAAAGTTGATATGCTTATCATATGGCGGGTGTTCACGGCTGTACTTTCCGGTGAGGACATTGAGCCCCAACGTTTGTTGGCTTGGAAGCGGCGGACAGCTCTCTCAAATCACTATTTTTGCAGGTAGGATGGAAGATAATTGACGATAATTGTAACATGGGCATAATATTTTTTGCGAAACCCAGGGCTCGTCGGGCTATTTGCATTTGTCAGGTCATTTGGTTAAAAGAACAAAGCAAAACAAAATAAAGCGAAACAGGAAAAAAAAAAGGTTAAAGCCGTTGGAACAATTCTCAGCTCGTCGTCGCTGCTGTTACTAGCGGCCTTTAGATTGGAGTACGAGTACGAGTTTTTTCGATCTGATTACGCGCATTAGGTTTGGAGGTCTAAATTTCTCCAAGTGCCCGTGCTTAGAAGCAAAAACTTGTACTCGTACACTCCAGTCTTAAGATCCCTATTTTTGACGAGGTGGTGGCCAACTGAAAAATGCATAATTTTCAGTCTTAAGGCCCATTTAAACGGTTGCAACGTTTCCTTCAACGTTATTCAACCTCATCGGCAGCCAGACTGGTGTTATGTTTGGTCTTCCCATGTCTTAAAATTATAAAATATGGAAGCGATGGAGGCATTATAATGGTTATATTTCCACATTAGTGAAAGTTTTTCATTCGTTCCTCTTACCTGTCTAAGACTTTCCACCAGTTGGCAGTAATACAGCTTTGTGCCCGATTTTGATTTGGTACAGGAGCTTTGCAGCATTTTCCATATTCGAGAAGATAAATGTAATCTTTGCTTCCCCTGTTGGTATTTCTGTAAAAGCCAGATACGTACTCGGTATTGCCACAGTTGGTCCATCCCTTCTTGTCAAATCTTGTCGACCAGTCAGACGCCGTTCTGCAATAGATTTGGCTTGAACAAATATCTACCATCGATGAGATGATAATCAGTGCTAAGTATTTCATGGTAAACACACCGTCCAGTTAACGCAAGTACCTGTGGATCAAAGAGGGTTATGCACAGTCAGCTATTTGCTCAGCTCCAGTAACACTTACGGAAGAGACAAATTAGTGAGTAAGGATTGCTTGTTGAAGCTAAAGAGTGGAAGTAATAGGAGGTGAACCTGTCAAGACCAAGTATTGCAGCTTGTCCGTCTGGATTGCCGCGGCGGAGATCTATTTACTAGATCAGAGTACGTTTACGACCACGTGTGTTTTCCGCAGCGAACTTTGAGAACCTTTAGCCTCTAACCCTAATTCGGGTGCCCAGTACGGAAATGTCGTTGTCATAGTCTTACTCGTACACTACTGCTGTCTTAAGGTGGTTCTATATAGTTTTTTGTCGCGCGAAGCATGGGTACGAATGGCGCGAGCGCAGTACCTTAACTTGAAGAATTTCTGTTTTGATGACGTCACGAAAAGCAAAGATTTTTTAGTGATCTTAAAACGCATATTGGGCGCGTTCCAGACAGTGAATTGTTTTTAAACTGGCACATGGATAGGATTTTCCTTTTTCTCGCTGTTAGGAAAAAATCATCAAATTTTATACATACAAAATGTAATACGCGTCAAAAACGAAAATTGCGAATTCCTTCGAAAATTATGTACAGATTTTCTTGTAGCTTTGTCAGTTGAAACTCCTTGGATGTTTGCTCTGTTTCCCCCAAAACAAAGAAAATTCACCGTGTAGAAACGTAGAAACACCCTCTAGAAGTCAGGTATGTTCAAAAAACAAGCCAAGCATCTCTGTCAGTAGTTGCCATAGCAACAACATTTAGGTTCTGAAAGAGTCATCCATATGTAGTCTAAGGCTGTAGGTTTCTATTAGTGCCCTTTTACCGAGTGCTATGTGATTAACATTTGCCAAGGGAGAAATTATTTACGCGTATGTAATATCCAAAGCTTTGTACAATACTATATAGAGCCACCTTAAATCCGATTATGGCACTACAGCGAGACTCGAGACTATATTGCAGAATTAAGGAAAAGAAAAATAATGTTTGGGGCGTCTTCCTGCACTCTCCAAATTGATAGCTCGTCGCCTCGTAGGTTTACACCAGGAATGGCAGCAGTCTAACCCACAATCAAATGCCTTTGGAATATCGCTATCAGGAAGCACCTTTCTCGCAAATTAATCCAGTGAACAGTAAAGCAAGATTGGCGCATTGGCGAGAGCACTTCCCTGCGTTGTCAGGTAAGCGAGAAAATTGATCATAAACGACCCTCTCGCACACCTTTAAAAGTGAGGTATAACAGCGACATTGGTCTTTCATTGTTAGGCAGCTCGTGTTTGCTTTGTTTAGGAAAAGGTGTAAAGAATTGAAGAAATGATCCTCACACTTTCTAGACAATTTAAGCAATTCTCTCATATATGCAAATGAAAAATTCAAGTGACTTCAACGGGATTCGAACCCATGACCTCTGCGATGCCGGTTCAGTGCTCTTACCAACTGAGCTATGAAGCCACACAGAGCAGAATTGACGACTGACGTAACTAAAGGTACGACCGGCAGCCGGGAGGCAGTCCTAAATGACTCTAACTGGCAATTTGTCGATTCCGGGGGGTTTATTAGAAGGCACTGGAATTCAACTTACGAACAACTATTGAGTGGACTAATCTACCAACTCTAAGGCCCCGGCTAAGCGAATCAAACATTTTCGTCAAACATCATGCGCGAGTTGTGTTGGCCCGGGTGGCTAAACGATGAAGCATTTGTTCGCAAGACAAAATGTTGGATGGAAATGTTTTATCAAGATCAAAGATATGTTGAGACAGGTGGCTAAACGGCTAAAGATGTTCATCCAGCACGATACTGGACGCCGATGTTTGATCGGTTAGCCCGGGCGGTTAAGAAAAACTAGGAGAGAGATTGCAGGAGTATAATGCCATCATAATGTACAGTGTTAAATATGACCTTTGCCCCAAATTCATCTCTGACCTATTTGCGCTGAGTGACATAGCGTATACTAT
>BLFK01000866.1:247455-322098 GCA_014634185.1 Astreopora myriophthalma
CTAATAATCAGTTACAAGTGCATTTTGAGTAGATCTCGTCTTTTGGAGGAGCTAACAAACAGACCACAATGACCTCAGCAATTATTTCATACCATTGGGCTATACTAGTGATAAATAATTTGGCAACATGATTTTGCAAGGGTTTGTTGACACAAAGTTGTTGGGTCAAGCCTCAGCAAACAACAGAATGACCGGACTTTGTTTCATTGAGTCTCTGTACACCTTGAATTTAGTGAATAGTCTTACTCAGTTGCATAAGAGGGCCGATACTGGATGCAACCTTAAGCTTGGTTTAAGTAAAGTTGATATGATTATCATATGGCGGGTGTTCGCGGCTGTACTTTCCGGTGAGGACATTGGGCCGCAACGTTTGTTGGCTTGGAAGCGGAGGACAGCTCTCTCAAATCACTATTTTTTGCAGGTAGGATGGAAGATAATTGACGATAATTGTAACATGGGCATAATATTTTTTGCGAAACCCATGGCTCGTCGGGCTATTTGCATTTGTCAGGTCATTTGGTTAAAAGAACAAAGCAAAACAAAATAAAGCAAAACAGGAAAAAAAAAAGGTTAAAGCCGTTGGAACAATTCTCAGCTCGTCGTCGCTACTGTTACTAGCGGCCTTTACATTGGAGTACGAGTACGAGTTTTTCGATCTGAGTACGCGCATTAGGTTTGGAGCCGGGTCTAAATTTCTCCAAGTGCCCGTGCTTAGAAGCGAAAACTTGTACTCGTACACTCCAGTCTTAAGATCCCTATTTTTGACGAGGTGGTGGCCAACTGAAAAATGCATAATTTTCAGTCTTAAGGCCCATTTAAACGGTTGCAACGTTTCCTTCAACGTTATTCAACCTCATCGGCAGCCAGACTGGTGTTATGTTTGGTCTTCCCATATTCTAAAATTATAAAATATGGTAGCGATGGAGGCATTATAATGGTTATATTTCCACATTACTCAAAGTTTTTCATTCGTTCCTCTTACCTGTCTAAGACTTTCCACCAGTTGGCAGTAATACAGCTTTGTGCCCGATTTTGATTTGGTACAGGAGCTTTGCAGCATTTTCCATATTCGAGAAGATAAATGTAATCTTTGCTTCCCCTGTTGGTATTTCTATAAAAGCCAGATACGTACTCGGTATTGCCACAGTTGATCCATCCCTTCTTGTCAAATCTTGTCGACCAGTCAGACGCCGTTCTGCAATAGATTTGGCTTGAACAAATATCTACCATCGATGAGATGATAATCAGTGCTAAGTATTTCATGGTAAACACACCGTCCAGTTAACGCAAGTACCTGTGGATCAAACAGGGTTATGCACAGTCAGCTATTTGCTCAGCTCCAGTAACACTTACGGAAGAGCCAAATTAGTGAGTAAGGATTGCTTGTTGAAGCTAAAGAGTGGAAGTAATAGGAGCTGAACCTGCCAAGACCAAGTATTGCAGCTTGTCCGTCTGGATTGCCGCGGCGGCCATCTATTTACTAGATCAGAGTACGTTTACGACCACTTGTGTTTTCCGCAGCGAACTTTGAGAACCTTTAGCCTCTAACCCTAATTCGGGTGCCCAGTACGGAAATGTCGTTGTCATATGCTATAGTCTTACTCGTACATAGTCTTACTCGTTTTTGTCGCGCGAAGCATGGGTACGAATGGCGCGAGCGCAGTACCTTAACTTGAAGAATTTCTGTTTTGATGACGTCACGAAAAGCAAAGATTTTTTAGTGATCTTAAAACGCATATTGGGCGCGTTCCAGACAGTGAATAGTTTTTAAATTGCACATGGATAGGATTTTCCTTTTTCTCGCTGTTAGGAAAAAAATCATCAAATTTTATACATACATTAATGTAATACGCGTCAAAAACGAAAATTGCGAATTCCTTCGAAAATTAAGTACAGATTTTCTTGTAGCTTTGTCAGTTGAAACTCCTTGGATGTTTGCTCTGTTTCCCCCAAAACAAAGAAAATTCACCGTGTAGAAACGTAGAAACACCCTCTAGAAGTCAGGTATGTTAAAAAAACAAGCCAAGCATCTCTGTCAGTAGTTGCCATAGCAACAACATTTAGGTTCTGAAAGAGTCATCCATATGTAGTCTAAGGCTGTAGGTTTCTTTTAGTGCCCTTTTACCGAGTGCTATGTGATAAACATTTGCCAAGGGAGAAATTATTTACGCGTATGTAATATCCAAAGTTTTGTACAATACTATATACAGCCACCTTAAATCCCATTATGGCACTACAGCGAGACTCGAGACTATATTGCAGAATTAAGGAAAAGAAAAATAATGTTTGGGGCGTCTTCCTGCACTCTCCAAATTGATAGCTCGTCGCCTCGTAGGTTTACACCAGGAATGGCAGCAGTCTAAGCCACAATCAAATGCCTTTGGAATATCGCTATCAGGAAGCACCTTTCTCGCAAATTAATCCAGTGAACAGTAAAGCAAGATTGGCGCATTGGCGAGAGCACTCCCCTGCGTTGTCAGGTAAGCGAGAAAATTGATCATAAACGACCCTCTCGCACACCTTTAAAAGTCAGGTATAACAGCGACATTGGTCTTTCATTGTTAGGCAGCTCGTGTTTGCTTTGTTTAGGAAAAGGTGTAAAGAATTGAAGAAATGATCCTCACACTTTCTAGACAATTTAAGCAATTCTCTCATATATGCAAATGAAAAATTCAAGTTACTTCAACGGGATTCGAACCCATGACCTCTGCGATGCCGGTGCAGTGCTCTTACCAACTGAGCTATGAAGCCACACAGAGCAGAATTGACGACTGACGTAACTAAAGGTACGACCGGCAGCCGGGAGGCAGTCCTAAATGACTCTAACTGGCAATTTGTCGATTCCGGGGGGTTTATTAGAAGGCACTGGAATTCAACTTACGAACAACTACTAGAGTGGACTAATCTACCAACTCTAAGGCCCCGGCTAAGCGAATCAAACATTTTCGTCAAACATCATGCGCGAGCTGTGTTGGCCCGGGTGGCTAAACGATGAAGCATTTGTTCGCAAGACAAAATGTTGGATCGAAATGTTTTATCAAGATCAAAGATATGTTGAGACAGGTGGCTAAACGGCTAAAGATGTTCATCCAACACGATACTGGACGCCGATGTTTGATCGGTTAGCCCGGGCGGTTAAGAAAAACTAGGAGAGAGATTGCAGGAGTATAATGCCATCATAATGTACAGTGTTAAATATGACCTTTGCCCCAAATTCATCTCTGACCTATTTGCGCTGAGTGACATAGCGTATACTATTTCTTGTTGCTAGAAATCCACTCACATACTATCAGGAATCCTGCAATCTGATTCGCTTGCTACTCCCTATCTATTGAGTAATAGACAGTGAGTAGTAAAAACAGATGGCGTTGTGAAGGAAGGCAAAACACGCCTCGTTAACTGTCTATTGACTCATAGAAAACTCGAACTCGTAGTCTAATTGGTTTAAAAGAGTAAAGAAATTTCAGATCGCCAGGCTTACCACAATCACTTATGGTAAACACTCGTTGAGATACTTTGGTCGAAGCCGACGTTCTGTTTACCGAATTCACTGTCACTAAATTGTTGATGATGATGTTGGTTTCAAACATACTTATTAAAAGAGAGCAATGTGTGTGTGTGTGTGTGTGTGTGTGTCAATGGTTACGACTCTTATTCCCTATCTGTTACTTGTGGGGTCCCTCAAGCATCTGTTCTTGGACCTTTGTTATTTTTGTTGTATATTAATTAACGACTTAGCTAACACCTCACAACTGCTTACTTTTCAACTATTTGCGGATGACACTAACATATATTGCTCATGTAAGAACCTTAAAGTTCTTGAACTGAAGTTAAATCGTGAGCTCAATCAGTTGCAGAGAGGATAAAATCTAACAGACTAGCACTTAGTAATCTAAAACTAATTTTATTATTTTTCATTCTACGGAAATGAAACCTTACGAGTCATTTAATTTAAAAATAGATGGTGTACACATCAAACAAGTTAACACGGTTAAACACCTTGGTGACGCAAACTTAACACGGAAGAATCGCATTGACGAGCTTTGCCTAAGACTGTCAAGGACTGCAGGATTTTTTTCAAAATTGAGGAACTATGGAAACATTGATATACTTACTATGCCTTATTATTCACTATTCTAACCCTTTCTCACTTATGATATTTTTAGGATCTATGTGTTACATTTTTACGTTTGTTGTTCTTTTTAAGCATTCAGCATTCTCTTCTTTGGCGTCTTTGTTTTTCTGGTAGTCTCTAGTGGCATGTTTCACCTGTTCATTAGTGTCTTTTGTACGTTTCGTTTCATTAGTATGCTTAGTTCGCTTTAGTTTTCTTTTTGCATAATTTATT
The DNA here is from genome assembly GCA_014634185.1 of Astreopora myriophthalma. Taxonomy (NCBI): domain Eukaryota; kingdom Metazoa; phylum Cnidaria; class Anthozoa; order Scleractinia; family Acroporidae; genus Astreopora; species Astreopora myriophthalma. The sequence goes on from BLFK01000866.1 coordinate 251,804, forward strand.
AGTGTATATAACCCTTAGTTATATATATGTTCTTTGCTCTACTCTTCGCAAGCAGTCGCGCTACGCGCAGTTAGAAGTTCCTTAGTCCTTCAGTTTGTTTCGTTATTTAGCGGTGTTTTCAAGTGCATCTTGTCGTTTTTACAGTAGTAACAATGTTTACGTTTGTAAACAATGTTTACGTGTTTACGTTTGTAACCTTTTATTTCGCTTACTTGTGTTTTCAGTTTTCAATATGCATTTCTACGTTTCCAATTAAAGTTTTTACTTATTTAACAAGTGGTGTGGAAAAGTTACGTGGGTTGAGCCCTCCGGGCTGTTTAGCCTTCTGGCAGTTACAGTATTCATATGTGGGGTCTAACATACCCCACCTATTTAAAGCCTGTGACCACCTTACAAAAGCAAATACTCATAATTATGACATTTTCTGAACCTGCTTCACATTCAGAACTTCTGCTTAAATCTATCAATCTCAGAAAAAGTTTCTGATATTATTCACCTTGAAATTCTTTCTTTTGTTTATCAGCGTTTTCATAAATAAGTCCTTCTTGTTTTGCTAATTATTTTTAACCCAATATCTTCTGTCCATTCGTATTGTACTCGTCAATCACTTAACCAAGACCTGTTGTAAACCCAGTTCAAACTAGTTAACATGGTATTCGTTTCCTTCATTACACTGATATCAAACTTTGGAGTTCATTACCAACTCATGTTAGCAAATCACTTCCTTTTCTAGATTCTGACAAAATATAAAGAATTCTTGAGAAATTTGTGTTAAGTTTAATATAATTCTTTTATATTTCAAGTTAGTAGTTAGTACAAGAAGTAATACTTTTTTAATAAAATTGTTATTTAACTCTATATTCATTTTGCTCATATTGTAATTAATTTGGGGCACCTACTCGATTAGTTTACTAGCTATTTAGGTGTCCCAAACTCTACACACAAAATATTTAGTAACTTATTGTTCTTTCTTCTCCATGGCACCTCCTCCCATTTTATTCTTACATATCAATTGTAAATTATTGTGATTCTTTCCTATTCTATATACAATATGTATTGTATCCTTGATTTTGTTAAAACATTATTGTACAAATTCTCTTATGTACGAAATGATCTGTGTGAGTTAAATAAAAATTGACTTGACTTGCCTTGTCATTACGGACATCTGGTCCATCCAAGAAGGCAGTTAGAAAATTAGACCTCGAGAAATTATAAAGCAATGATTGCCAGGAATGTATTGGGACTGTAAATCGTAATTTTTTAACTTAGCGATAGTAAGTGCTTGATATTGCATTGTATATTATGAAATTGTATATTACTAATGATTTTATACTCAATTTTTATAAGTTTATTTTAGGGTCAGATATTGCACCTAGTTACCATTTGATATTGTATGTAGGCTGTCTTCCGAATTTTGAGCGTAGGTCAGGCCAGGTTAAACTACTTATGCTTTTGTTTTTTTGTCCCGATTTAGTGGTAGACTGCTATTACAGCAGACACACACAAAAATGTTATTGTTGTTGTTGTTGATAATGATGAAGATGATGATGATGATGATTATGATGATGCTGCCTCTTGGCAAATTACCTTCCAGATGCAGTTTGTGTTTCATAGGTTGTTTTCGATTTTTGTTCTTTAACGAATTCCGCATGATTAACTTCCCGACTTGATGCTTTTAAGCTTTCGTAAGTAGAATGGCATGGGAATTGTTAAGCCCTGGTCAAACGGTGTATGATAGTCGACGATAGTTGATGATAGTTAAAGCGCGCGCGCTCGTTTGACCACCAACTATCATGCACTATCATCGACTATCATCAACTATCATTCCCTTTGAGCGTGTTCAAATTCTTCATGATCAGTTGATGATAGTTTTTCGCGTTTGACCACGCGCATGATAGTCGATGATGGTTTTTCGGTCAGCTGTATTCCCCCAAAATTGACGGGCTCAGTTTTCGGCACCAACTTTTCAGTAAACTTTCAGCAAGCTAACAAAATGGCGGCGGTGTCGAGAGTTTGCTCTCCACAGATTGAAAACAAGGAAAATTACAAAAATGAAGAAAACAAAGCCAATGACAGTGAGGGAAGTGAAGGTCATCTAAATTCATCATCATCATCATAACTTCATCATAACATCATCTTAATTGATTACATCTCCATTGTGTGTAGCCATGGAGACGAAATATGCAACAATTCTTCCCCAGACTTCCTCGGAACAACTATCATCGACTATCATGCGCCGTTTGACCACCCGTTTGATAGTTGATGATAGTTGATGATAGTTTTGACTATCATCAAGTATCATCGACTATCATGCACCGTTTGACCAGGGCATTAGTTCTGCGAGTTCTCCTCGGTAATACACGGAGAACCGTGGTACTTACCATTCACAAGGAAAACCCGAAAATTACAGTTGGAAAGTCAAATGGTACGCAACATTCCATTTGGAACTTTTCAGAACTTACGATACATCACAGGGCACCCATACAAACTGTGTGGCAGTTGATCTCTATATATTTCATATAATATATTGAAAATCCACGATATCGTCGTGTACGGCTATCACAATCACATATTATATCAAAATAAACGTATTTTTACCTGGTGTGATGTGTATTGTCGTCCTTGTGGCTGAAAACGCCGAATTTCAGCGATTCGAGAGGTTTGCGTTCGATGTTTTTAATGCCTGAGCGTATATTAGAAAGACAAGGGAGGAAAACTTGATTTCGGACCGGTCCGGCGCCAAGTCGATTTTCACGGACAAATTCCCATTCCACAGCTTCCAAACCGCGTATCAGCCGAGCTGAAAGTCGGATGTTTCGTCTCATACCATTTTAAATCCGTTCAAAACTCGAAACCCTTGACTTCAAATAAAGTCGAGAAATACAGCGATCGAAGATCGGCCGAACCGTAGCTAGAAATAAGTGCGCGTGCCAGCTGTTAACCGTGAGGTCGATTTGGTCTTTTGTGATTGGATAACAAATTAAAGACAATTTTCGTTCAGAAGTCCGCCCCGTAGGAGGGGAAGTAGGGGTAAATGAACAGACATTTGTTCATTTGCCCCTGCTTCCCAACTCACGGGATGAACTTTTGAACGAACAATGTCTTTAATTTTTTAAAAGCACAAAAACAAGGTCAAAGGTAGCCTCACTTCCATTCATAGGCCAGCTAACTCAGCCACAACTGTAAAATGGTCCATTATGATCAATGGCCGGATTCGGTAGTCAGCGTATAGTCTATTCAAAATTATATCTTTCTGAACTGAATTCAACTTTTTTTAATTCACTCAAGGTTATGAGTGTCAGGGCGAGATATAATACGAATTCCGTTCTCCCTGCGAAGTAGCTCAGATTCAGAAAACATTGTTGGCGTGAACGTTTCTTGCTATGTAGCAGGAAGGACTAAAGCCCTAATACAGTGATATTATGATCTGATTTTACTTTGGGTTCAAGATTATCAGTTATATAACTCATTAATAAGGAAGTCAGTTAAAAGTATCAAGAGAAGTACAAGTACCCAAGGGAATCTCATGGAAGTAGATTAAAGGAATCTAGTCTGATCATGAGTCTACAAAGGTCTACAAATATTGAAAAGAGTAAAACATAAAAATTTTAAAAATAAAAATAAAAAAATCGGTACCGTATATTGCGCTTACCCGTGGATTAAAGATCCAAATCCCTTGACTGATCAAAGTATAAAATAAGTTAATATGTATTATTTAGAAGACGCCCTGCTATTCTGTTAGGTTAGGATGTGAAATATACCATCCATGAATTTAACACCAATCCTTTCACATTTTCATTTTGCGTCCTTTAGCAGCAAAAGCTGAATAAACATTTCATATCTGGGAGTTCTAATTGTAAATAACATAATCATAATTAAGTCTAGGCAAGGAATTACGAAAGAACACTCATGAGTTTATTAATTGCTGTGAAAATTTCATAACTCACAATGTCCATGTAGTAAGTTTTTGTGTAGGCGTTCTGTATAGCTGAGCCACAACTTTTCCCGATCATGAAGGTATCATGATCATGAAGTCGTCACGTTTTCCCAGAAGCTGAAAAAAGTGTCATTACAGCTGGGTAAACACTAAAAGAAAACGGTAGTATCGGCTTTTCTTCTGTTATTGATGTTAATCTATACGTCACTTATATTTTTCACATGCAACCCTGGCCTCTTCGAAACCAAGCTGAGAAGTCAGTGTTACCAAGCAGTTTGAACGTTATCAACACCTTTTTAACATAAGAGGATTTCAAGATGTGCAAATCAATGTTTCAAAATTAAAATACAATTGTTGTATTTGGTTCTTTTTTGTTCCTACCCCGTAATTTTTACTTTTCAATGAAAACGACAGTTTGTTAAGAAGTGAGTTGGAAGATCTATTTTCATAACACGCAAATAAAATGTTTCAAAATTAAAAGGCAATTTATTTATTTATTTTTATTCTTTACTTGTAATCTTTTTTTCTATTTTAGATGCTTGAACAACTAGAAACGATTTGCAGTTTAGAACAAACCAAACAGAAAGACTACCATGAATTTTAATTGTTGACGGGCTTTTGACAGAGTTGATCTTGTAATCATACGGCACTTTTTTTGTTCATTGCAAAGTAGTAAAAAGTAGAGGAAGAAATTGCCTTTGTTGTGTTGCATGACTGTACAGATGCTCAGTTGTGAAGTGGAGCCTGGTAATAATCGCTTTTTGACCTTTTTGTCGGACGGGATCCTTTCCGTCCTTTCCAAACAGTTCTTGCATCATGTGCTACTTCGATTGCACTGACTGTTAGGAAGTCCTCGGTATCAGGCAATGGCAGACGGCAAGAAAGACACGGCAAAAATCTAAAGTACAAACTTTTTTTATTCCGAAAGAAGAAACAAACAAAAGCAAATTTTGAAAAACAAATAAAAAGCAAAAGCCAAAAAATAAATAAAAACAAAAAACAAGCTTGCGCTAACAGATTTCTGATTGCAGCTTAATTATTTAGTATGCAGCACGGGAGTTTCTGCTTTCAGATTGTCAAGTCCGTGTTTTGCATACTAATTAAGCCGTATTCACACACTCCGTTACTAAGCTAGTGAGTAAATGACGTCACTTTCTCCTCGATCCAGCTCTCTGACGGTCGGAACCGCACCAAGTAATGGCGGACTGTTAACTAAAAAAAAATGCAATTAAAATAAAGTCCTCCTCTCGAAATTAAAAAGTTTACCTGCTGAGCATTCATCACAAGCATTTTCCAAATGTGAAGAAAAACGAGAACTGATTTTTTTTTCATCATAGTAGCACTTAAAGACTGAGATGGGTTCTTACGGCATTAGAGTAAAAACTGCTTTTACTAGAGGAGTGAAGATTTGCCGATATTAAATTTAGAATAGTATCATTTCCCTCGTTTTGAAGACATGAGGTATGATAAGTAACTTTTTTTTCTATAATAAGGGGAAAGGTTCTAACAGCAAGTCGAGAAGATGAATCGAACCTGTGATCATCGCAGTTAATTGAAGCAACTTACGCAATTGCAAAGACCCCTGAGAAAACAAAAATAAAAAAAAATACATAAATAAATAAGATAAAATTACACGAACTAGCAAGTGACCATCTCCCAGATGGCTTGACAGCTCAGTTGTTAGAGCAGTGTGCGGCACAATTGCATGGTCAAACAAGTCGAGAAGCTGGCTATGCTCCTGACGTACTCAGCTTTCACTCACGATGGTGATATGAAAAAAAAAACGAAAATGCTTAAAAAATACATTTCACGATCCGATGTGAACTTAAGAATGACCCTAGTTGAAGAGTCGTGTGCACGTGGCCTCCTCTTCTTGAAATCGTTTTGCAGAGAAAGGTATAAAATTATTTGTCACGGTTAAGATACAAGGTAAAGAAAGTTTGATGCGTTGTTCGCAAAATCGAATTTAGATTTCATGGTATCGTAACAGTAGCGGGACGGTGTAGAACTCTGAGAAAACTGAAAGATACCTAGGTTGGTATTTGTTTCACTAACTGTATCGAACAGATCTATCGTTATCGAAGGCGTTGCCTTCGAAACCTTAAGTAGAAAACATAAGTACAAAATGAGCGAACAAAGCGACGAACTAGAATAAAATATTTGCCGGTAGTCTGCAGAATTTACAGCTAGGAAATGTGCCTAGTGACGGAAGTCTAACTTTACAACGGAACTTTAAGACAGACTGCCTACTACTAAAAAAAGATCATCGCAGTGCGGGCCGGACAGTATAAACTGAAACTTAGCATGTGTCGTAGTTCATCATAACTTCCGGTTATATCCTTATTTCGTATCTAGCGCACATGTGCAGCGGCATCATAAGAAAACATGTGCAGATTGTTAGCCCGCCATTTTTTTCATTATAGTTGTGTTTGTGTGAGCATAAAAGCCACAAGTTCTGCCATAAAAAGCATGACAGCATGCATTAAAATAACTTCTATGTGTTAGAATTAGTAAATGGGGCAGCGTTAAGTGTTAATTGCTGCGGGGCGAAACAAATATTTTAGTAACTAAGCGAAACAGTATTGATCATATTCATGTAAATATTTCAAATAATTCAGTTATATTCGACTCGACTAGATCGTGCTCACCCGTACAGGACACACTGAGATCGCTGTGTTGAGCATTAAACGAACTAAACAGGTTATCCTCATTCTGAAATACCGTTCTTTAGTGGATGGTTAGTAGGGCTGGGATATATTGTTTCGGTTTATTTCTCAATCTGTGACACTGTACATCTCAGATGTAAAGTCACAAATTGTCACTTGAGAGATAACACTCTATTATAGTTGGTGTGATAGCCCTTAGGCATTTACCGACTTTATTAAATGTAGATGTAGATGTAGATGTATATCTGTAATATCTGATGATGACCTCTTTCCCTATATGATTAAACAGCATTCCGACCAACTTTGTGGCCATTGCGTACGAACTCCCTAGTCAACATCTCTTGGATACTGGGTACTTATTTACAGCTCAATTTTTCCGACGTGCAGTGAAGTCGATACTGGTGGAGGGGTGGGGGGGGGACCCTGGTCAATTTCTTTCTTCTTTGGAACTTGAGGCCTGAATTCGGAAGAGCTTCTGTTTCTGGAATTTTGAGACACGCACCCTTGATCTTTGGCCTGCATTTAACCTCTGCTTTAGCTCCAGTTGCCATCACGAACAACTTAGTCTTGGAACTTCTGTGTTGTTGCTGCTGGAGGATGTCACTTCTTTCAATGGTTAGGGTTAGGGTTAACTGTTTCCTGTCAGAATAGATTTAATCATTATTTTTAATGAATTCCTTGTGAAAACGTTCGAGGCACTGTAAACGTGTTTGGTGTATTGTGCTTTACCCTTACTTATTTTTCTTTATGCCTAGGATACATAAATTACTTAAACTAGTATCATTTGGTGATTTACTCAGAAAAAAAGAAAAGTAAAGCAGCTTTGTAAAAGGGGACTAGCCCTTCCGCAGTTGAACCGTCTAGATTGGGTCGAATTTAAAATGGAAATGGAATGGATAACTTGACACTGGTCAGATTTTGTTTACCAAGCATGAAAATATTCATAAGCGCCGCAGTGTGCGAAGTAAGCTCAGTGATAAACTCGTTACCGTGATAAATACTATGACAACCTATCAAGGGCGCGTTTGCACGACAGATCAAAAATGGCTCGGGTCTAACAAGAAGTCGAACGGTTCCGATATTTCTTTTAAAAGAAACATTAAGGTGGTATGATACCCTAGAAAATGTATGGACCCCTAGGTTTTTTGCTTCAAAGGAGTTGCGGTGGGGGTCTCTTAAGACTCTTATTTCTTCAAGGGTTTTGACGGGAGACTGGGTACATTATTCATGTTTTTCGTCACATGGCAGTTGGTCACGTGGTAACTGGCCACTTGGCCATACTCGGATCATTTGAGTTCACTTTGGGGTTGGCAGAATTGTTTGCAGAATTACCTTGGAAATGTGTTAAATTTGCCCTAAGTAACAGTGTTTCGGGTCATTTGTTGGTGTCTGAGCTCATTTCCAAATGCTGAGAAGGCTCAAACGTTGCCAGTCTCGAAGAACGGCTTATTGGTATTGTGAAAATGGAAGCAGTTTTGCCCAAGTGCTCGTTTCGAGCTACTGACAGTTGGTTGTTCATGGACAAGGGGCATTTGCATTTGTGGAAGCTTCATTGAAAGTTGACGGTGCGTGGACAACTGTTGTTGAAGGACTGAAGCCTAGTCAGAGACTTGTAAGAATCGAAAATAGTAAATTGTTTGGGAATAGCCTTTCCCGCTCAAAGATATGTGGAATGTCCCAGGCTGCAACAGGGCTAGATTGTTCCTGTTTGGCTGCTTGGTTGAGCTTGCTGATAAGAAGCGGGCTGGTTGAGCTATACCTTGCCTTGTTTGCGTTCTCTCTGTAATTTGGAAGCAGGAGAGGCGTTTTGTAATGTTTTTTTCTCCAATCAAAAATTCGATTCCATTGAAAGATTTCAGCTGCTCAGACTACTTCTTTTGGGAACTGATGAAGGTTCTCATTTAATTCTTACAGTGTTTTGGAGTTCACTGATATGTCATTTTCACGCAATTTCTATTCGATTACTTTGCTGGAGAAATGAATTATCATGCCATTCATTTTTCTTCATCCATACCAAACATTTTTGCACTAGGATTGGTTTAAAATATGGCAAAATCTGACCACAGCATTTTTTTGTTGTTGTTGACCCTATCCAGGTTTGCAATTTGAAACCGGCATAGAATTTGTAAATGACACACACTCTTTTTTCCCCCTTCTTTTACTTTTACCAGCTTTTGAGGTCTCAAATTTAAAGCAGACAAACCTAGGTAATAACTGAATGAGAATTAAGCTAATCTGCTGAATCGTTCTTGCATAGCAGGCAACGCAAAAGATTGACAATAGGTATAGGCAAAACACCTTTTTCGTTTTTGAAGAGTGAAACTCTGAAGAATTTTCTCGAGTCAGTCAACCAGTTTAGGTTCATAACCTTGGTCGTTATAAACATGTGTCAAAAATTGTTCTTGACTCAGTGACTAAGTGTTTTCTGCTCACTTATGTTACCGAGAAAGCACTTAAAAGAGATCTTGATCTGTTTCTATATATGGCAAATAGAGACTCAGACATAATTGTGATTGTCATCATTCTTGACAATGAGTTGCATGATGGCAGTTTGTTCTGACTAAGTTCAACTACACATTCAAGCAAATTCACTTGCGTAAATTTAAGATTTCACCAACAATAGAAATCCACCTTGAGAACGATGTTTGAACCGCATTCGTAGTGGCCATGGAAGATGACTCGGACGAATATGAAAACGAGGTGGGTGAGGTTTAATAAAAGAATATGTCTTTAACAGATAACTAACGAAGATGTGTCCTGATGCCTGTTTGGAGGGAAAAAATCCGCAGAATTAAAGAAGGGAAGTAACCTTTTGGTCTGGTTGAAATGCAGAGGCGACTCTTCAATTAAAAGCTCAGATCGTAAAGCGGTATCTGTAGCGAAGGTTTGCAATTGATATACTGAGAAAGCAGATTTCACCGGCTTTGTACGTATTTTATATCGAGGCATGTTGTTATTAAACATAAGGTGCCATTAAAGCGCGAGCTTTGTTGAAAACCCAGTTACTAGCTGATTTCCCGGAAGCGAGAATAACAGACAACTTTGTTAGAATAAATTTGGCCACGGTTTGTGGCAAGTTTAATTGAACAAATTATCAAACTCAACACCGCACTAAAAGTTAAAGTACTTAATCTCCTGTTGATAAATGGGGCGACAAAATTTCGCCTGGGTTGACTCTGTCCAGGCATCAGGAAAAAGCATTAACGTAACAGGTGGTGAAAATGGGGAGGAGGCGGGAAAGAGATTTCTGGGGATCTGTTCAATCTGATGGTGAGGAGAAGAAGGAAGACTACCTCGGCCAATTTACTATTTCATTACCACGCTTATCATTTGCTCTAACTTCATTGGCTAGACTTATGGTGCTATCCGTACCTGGTACAACCCACCTCCTACGGGTTATCACGTGAGCATCACGCCTCGATATAAATTACATTATGTCAGGCCATAATGTCTGCTTTTATGCTTACTCCCGATTGAAATTTGTCCAAATGTGATTTAAAAAAAAAAATATATATATATATATCACAACCTTGCGTTTTTCCTTGCATTTTAGAGTGTAAGAGCACACTGCAAGTGAACGAGACAAGATGATAGTTGATCCAGATCCAAAAAAAGGTTTATTCAGCTCGAGACGGAAAGCGGAAAAGAGCCATCTTGTTCACTGCATCTTCCTCTCAGATCGATGCTTATTGTAGCAAAATCAAATTAAAAGCTGGTTGGGACAAAGTAAGGCTCCTGCAAGAGGGGAAACCCTGTTTTTCACTTTAACTTGTGTATTAACTTCATGTAGGCATTTAGCTTTCCCTTCCGAGTCGCATAATGCGTTCAGCAATGCCAGATGTCCATAACTCAGATCTCTCTATCTGCCTCATTTGGCCTTGGCCTATCAGTTGTTGACGGCATTATCTAAATTTAGAATAGAGGTCCCGCCAAATAATGGCTAATCAGATTTGAGCTGATAACCACAACGTGTCTCATTGGTGCGCAACCAAGAGCTTAACGAGGGATTGCTGGTGCTAAACGCAAATAGTGGCACAAATCTAAAACCAGCTGTTCTAAAAATGGATAATTATTAGGGAGCTTAAGCAAGAACGACGACGACGGCTACGACAACGTCATCTGAAAACATAACTTCGCGTTATTGTAATCACTTCGTGCTTATTCCAACTTGTTCCGCGTGTAAAACAATTACTAACTGTCCAGGGGGCCGTTTCTCGAAAGCCCCGAAACTCTTCGGGCGTATTTCGGGTGCCATAATTCTCTCCGTATCTTGCAACACAAGACGTTTTCAGCCCTGAAAATTTGCAATTAGTTTTCTCTTTCTTATCTTCAAAGCATGTTAAAAGACCAGATTCTCGGAATAAGTGGATCGCAGTTTTACAAATTGCTTTTCGGGCCCGTAAACGTTTCGGGACTTTCGAGAAACGGGCCCCAGGAATAGAATTGGTATGGAGGCCGTTAAAGTTAAGACAAAGAATGGAAATTTCATCGCCTTGCACTCACGTCCTACACAAAACTTCAAATTTGGTCTTTTCACGTCGTTGTTAAGCCGAGAACGGCAAAGAAATGTACCAAATTGTGAAACGCAACTACAGAGCGTGCGCAGCCATTGTTTTTGCTCATCAAACTTTTTGTTTTGTGGCGTTCTCGTTGTCGTCGACGTCGTCCTTGTTTAAGGTCCCTGATAGAGTAAACTGATGGGCCGCAGTCCATTCCAGGTCATTACTTATGGACGAGGTCATGGACTTCTAGCAAGGCATTTGTCTCGCCGTTTGCGTCAATCTTGCTGCGTTGATTTGCAAAGTACAGTGGAGCAGAACGTTATCGATTCAGAGAAAAATTATTTTTATTTATAACGAGTTACAAAAAACATCAAAGCAAAAAAGAAACGACACAAGGCGCTTCTCTGTAAACCCCCCTCATTTTCATGTTCTCGTTCCAAGGCTTCTCGGAGGCGTCCTCCTTTACTAAATTCAGGCTATACGCAGAGGCGTATACATAACCTACCGTAGACCGAGTCCTCGGTATCACGAACAACTCAGTTTAAAAATATAATGCATGCGGAAAGAACGAATATTGAATGGGTCCCTCAAATCAAGGTAACAGTGTACGTCTTTTGCTTTTTGTGAACAAAGCAATCAATATTGTGCAAACTGCCGGAAAATACGTCATAAAATGACCATTTTTATCGCTTTTTACTTGCATTTTGCGCAGCCTACATTTTAGGTGGTTACTTGGGCATTTTCCGAGTGTGACCACTGAATACAGTTTAGGCCTGTGCCAATTGTGCTCGGCAACGTTTGAGCAACTTTTGGCGTTTGGAGCAACTTTTTGTGGTTCTAAACTACCTCGAGCAAGTTTTGCCCCTCTGGGAAACTTTTGAGCAAAATATAGGTTTAGAGCACATATCAAACACGAAAAAGTCAACGATTTCATAGGGCACTTCAATTTATGCGAATTTCTTGAATGTTTATCGACCTTGTCAAGACATAACCTGTCACTTGACAGCGCTTGGAAGGCCTATTGCGATCCTTATCTAATATTATAACGGATAATCGCCTAAAATTACGCACAAAAATGGCCGCCTTTGTTTCAATGGAAATGGTTGGTGATTTGCCGAATAGAAGAAGTTGCCTTTATTGTTAACTTTTCTCGTGACATCTGGCTTGTATAGTCCGCTGTCACAACTAGATTCCGAACAATTTCTCAGTCAACTGATCATAAGTTTTATTCCCGGTACCACCTATCTATCACGTGTCTTCAATTTCATGCGTTATACAGGCTGTCAAGGTTGTCTAATTTCTGGCTCAAAATCCTGTAATCGTTCAGTATTGTTATTGATTACTGCATGTAAACATGCACAGGGGGTTTCAAAAGTTCGTACCCTTTTTCTACAAGACTATCTCACTTATTTTCGAATTTTGGAAGCCCTATTTTCAGAGCAATTACTTGATTTTAAGAGGACATTCAGGCTATTGAGCTGAGAGTGCAGACATTGATTATTAACTTGCGAGGCTTCAAACACCCGGCAGTTTGGAGAGCAATATTTTTTTCTCTATTCAAAAAGGGGCACGAACTTTTGAAACACCCTGTAAACATCTTGACCGATGTTAGAAATTGTTCGGAAGAACGATTATACAAAAAAATTATAACAACGTTTAATTTGCATAAAAATATCAAGAAATTTAGGTAGCAACTTTTTGGATTTTTGGCAATTTTTTAGCAACTTCTTGGCATTCCAGTGAGCAACTTTCCAGCAATTTACGAGCACAATCAGGGACAGGCGCGGGCCTAATACAGCTTCGACTGTGCAAGGCTTGTAATGTTTCTCAGCCATAATATGTGTCACATGATCATCATCCTCATGGTTACGGTCATCGTATCAACCACTTTACTGCTACAATTGTCAAAGGAATACAACAATTTTTGCTTCGATGACATTTATTGTTTATTTAAGCGTTTCTTGATTGCAACATTATCTTTACCGTATTACCAGGGGTAATAGTCTTGATTCACGCGCGTACAGGTTAGGTCCATATTATTTTCTTACGACTACGCTTTCCTCCCACAATCAGTTTGATTAGGACTAGGACCTAGAACAAAATAAATAAATTAATGAGGCAACTTAACTGCTATTTTTATCCTGGGTACCTCCTGCTACTTTGGACGTAGCGCGAGGCAGCCCATATTCCTTGAAGTCAATATCATACTGATTGCCCGGTTATCACTTTTTGATGAAGGAACGTTTTCTTGGAGGATCTTGCCTTTGCCCAGGTAATGACGTCATGTTTCTTTTTTGAAACTTTCGATAAGAGACCGTTTTACACAGAACGAAATTGTGAGCAGTTAAAGTTCTGTATATTGCCTTAGACTGATACTATCCCAGCTCTATAATTCTGACATAGAAATTAAGTGTTCCACCTAACGGATCCACGAACACTTCTTTCGGTATAGCAACGATTTAACGCGTTTGTTGCGAGGTAAGGTTAAATTCCTTAAATGTTCACGGTTCCATGAGCGATTTTTCCTCTCCCTCTATGCGTTTTAGTGCTTCATTCGGTCGAAAGATTTGCCACAACGCTCGCACGAGAAATATACCAAAACTGGGGACAGCCTGCATTAATAATGTTATGTGACATTATTCGACCAGAGCTTGCACATGAATTTAGTCATGACAAGGCCTAATGATACGAGTACTCACTTGTTTCGTACATGGGTGCAGGTTACTCTTGACATTCATCCTCTTCAGGTTCTAAAGAGGGAAAATTCTTTCACCATTAATAATTGCTGGATATTGGAAATTGCTAGTCTCCACGCCCACCCTGCGGAGACGAGGAGTTGCGCACGAGAGAGATCACATGTCTCGTACGCGATATTTTAAGTTTTGATGGAGCGCATCATTTTTGTTTGTCTTTGTAGCTGAGATTACGAGTTTTCCTCTGAAGCTGAGGTTTCGAGTTTTGTTCTTTAAAGTTGAGAGTTGAGCCTTCAAGAGGAGTTTTTCACAAAAATAATCAACGGAACTATACGTTTTAGCTTTACCACATTGAGCAATTTCGAAAGGAAGACATTTTAATTGCCTTTTTTGTTATTTAGCTGTCCGCCATTACTTGATACGGTTCCAACGGATAAGCCCTCAGAGAGCTGGATCGAGAAGAAAGTGACGTCATTTATCCACTAGCTTAAAGTGCAGTGTGCGAACGCGGCATAATTAGTATGCAGAACACGAATTTCACAATCTGAATGCAAACAATTCTCGTGCTGCATACTAAACGCAAATTTGGAAAGGCTCATGGCAGCTGGCGAGCTTTCAAAAGCTTTTTCAGGTCCTGATTAAATCCCCGTCCACGCTGAAATGCTTTCGTTTGAAAACACATACTTTTCACTAAAATAATCGAGATTAAATCGCTGATAAAAATGAAAGCGATTTTCGAGCATCTCTATGACAGACGGCAGGTTGCCTGTTGAATGGTGAACTTGCTGTTTTCCTTCTTTGCACAATGTTTTCAGTTGTGCAGACAAACGTAACAGAAAACAGAAGAGGGTTTGAATTCCTTCAAAGTGAAATATGCACTTTTAATCGAAGGTCCCGGCCACACCAAATGAAACGGGATTTCCTGGAGTCGATTGAAAAAAAAAACTGCATGATGGAAAAACTGTGTAACGATGTTCTTTTTTTTATATTTAATGATGTCAGGATGCCCGAGAAATTGCGAGAAAAAAGAAAAAAAAAAAGCTTTTTCGTTTTTGAGCGCATTAGTGTGGAAAGGTAAAAACGATATAAAAACTCTCGAGTGGATAAAAACATTTTGCAATCGCATTGGTGTGGCCAATCCATATATAAGCTGTTTACCTTCGCAAGTTACTCCGATAAATCCAGGGGCACAATCACATTGGTAGCGCCCAACGCCATCCACACACGTGGCTCCATTTTTGCATGGATTGCCCGCGCAATCATTGACATCTAAAAGACATAATTCATAGTTAAAGGGTGGGAACAAAATTAATTTAAGTGTACAAGAAATTGCATAAAGCAAACGCCCATGCAATATAATTTTCAAGAATATGATCAATGCCTCATCGAAGTGCTAGCAATCTTCAACCGTTATCAGTCGTTATTCGTGAATAATCAATCAAATTTAGAAATAATAACGATTGTTTCCTCCAATGCATGGTCGTTGATTGCACAGGGTCATATAGGATTGTGAACTGATATAATGAACATCAAATATAGAGGAAATCCACCACCGCCAGATTCACGATAGAATTATCTTGTTGCTGTCAATTCTGAAATAAACACACGCTGAGTACGACGATATTAAATACGTCTTACATACACAAATTGTATCGCATTCCTTTAATTTGTTTCGTCAACATCAATTTAGTTCCTCGGTACGCAAAGGACCGCTGATCCTTGACTAAACTTCATCTTGGAATGTTCAGTTGACTACATTGTCTACTGTTTCTAGTATGAACTTGGGAACACTGGGCAATTCAATTTTTTCAAAAACAACACGACACTTTTTAAAAACATGTTTCGACAGAAACTTCTGTCATCTTCAGTTACATCAGTACAAAGTACAGAGTTGAATATATAGTGTGAACCAAAATGCTAATTAACTGTGAAAACAAAAGGAACCATGGCAATGTAAATAGTTACAGAGAAAGTTTTAAATTAACATGATAAAGTTGATGATTAAGTGTAGGTTTTTCCCATTGAATATGAATGGCTTCTTTTATCTTGAGTTGGAAGGTGGTGGAAGCGTGATCTAGGACTAATTTGGACTAACAAACTAACAAATTTGGACTAACGCACTCCATCCGTCCACCAAGAATAAATGCGTCCGATGTCTTCACCTGCTTTGAAATCATCAATCACACTATGGCTAAGAATCTAAAGGACACCAAACAAGCAGGAAAACTTGTTTCAGATCTTTCTCATCTGGCACATTCTTATGTTTCCTCATATAGACCAACTACCGCCGATCTCAAGAAGCACCGAGTTTTGAAGGAACTGAGGACTAATAAAGACATTGTCATCCTAAAGCCGGATAAAGGTAATGGAGTCGTTATTCTAGATCGTGCTGATTACGACCAAGGCATCCTGAAAATCATCAGTGACACGTCCAAATTTCGACCCATAAAGGAAGATCCTACTCTCCCGAGAGAAGGTAAGTTACAACGACTTCTCCGCAAATTAAAGAAAAACGGTCACCTTGACAGTGATGTGTATAACAGCATTTATCCCAAAGGCTCACAACCAGCCAGAATTTATGGCCTACCAAAGATGCACAAGGAACGTGGGCACAACTCCATCCCGCCATTCCGCCCCATTGTGTCATCTATTGGAACATACAACTACAACCTGGCCAAATATCTGTGCAGTTTGCTAACACCGCACATTCCAACTGAACATTGTGCCTCTGACACTTTTACCTTTGTACAGGATATTCAAGGTTTAACTATGCATGGTAAATTTATGGTTTCCTTTGACATAGAGAGTCTCTTTACTAACATACCTCTTGAAGAATGTATTGACCTAGCGGTCAAATACATTTCTGATGGCAATCCTGACCTTAAGTTAAGCAACACCGAACTTAAGAGCCTTTTTTCCGTAGCCACCGCTCAGACACATTTTTTATTTAAGGGTTCCTTCTACGACCAGATAGATGGTGTAGCAATGGGCTCCCCCCTCGCTCCGGTTCTTTCTAATTTATTTATGGGTCATCACGAGAAATTATGGTTAGAAAATTTCCAGGACTCCGAGATATTGTTTTACCGACGTTATGTTGATGACACATTTTGTCTATTTCATTCAGAGAATCAAGCGCTACTATTTTTCAACTATATCAACTCCAGGCACCCTAACATTAGATTCACCATGGAAAAGGAAATAGATCACAAGATTCCTTTCTTAGATGTTTTTATTAACAATGACACTGATTTTCCTGTCACTAGTGTTTACCGCAAGAAAACTTTCACGGGCCTTTTGACCAATTACTTTAGTTTTACATCACGTTCCTACAAACTGGGTCTCATTCGCACGCTTGTTGACAGAGCCTATAAGATCAACAACACTTGGTTGGGTTTTCACGAGGACATCACGAAACTTACCAAAATCCTTCAGAAGAATTTATTTCCAGTTCACCTGGTTGAAAACACTATTAATCACTACCTCACACTTACTCGCCAAGACTGCAATCCCCCGGCTTCTGTCTCAGACACTACACGTACCTTTTACTTTAAATTACCGTATATTGGTCCTTTCTCTATTATCGCGCAGAAAAAGGTTCGCCACTTTGCTAAACGCTATTGTAATAACATTGATATCAAGCTAGTCTTCTCATCATTTAAAATCGGTAACTTGTTTAGTGTTAAGGATCCTATCCCTCGTGGACTCCGTGCGGGTGTGGTATATAAGTTTTTGTGTGCGGGCTGTAGTGCCTGCTATGTCGGCGAAACCACCCGGCATTTTTCCACGCGCGTACGTGAGCACATTTTCAGTGATAGGACCTCGCACATTTTTAAGCATTTACAAAATTCTGAACATTGCCGCACTTTATGCTCTAATGACTGTTTCAGCATCCTAGATCACGCTTCCACCACCTTCCAACTCAAGATAAAAGAAGCCATTCATATTCAATGGGAAAAACCTACACTTAATCATCAACTTTATCATGTTAATTTAAAACTTTCTCTGTAACTATTTACATTGCCATGGTTCCTTTTGTTTTCACAGTTAATTAGCATTTTGGTTCACACTATATATTCAACTCTGTACTTTGTACTGATGTAACTGAAGATGACAGAAGTTTCTGTCGAAACATGTTTTTAAAAAGTGTCGTCTTGTTTTTGAAAATATCGCTATGTCTGCTACTATCCAGACCTTTTGGCAATTCAATTTCTTAGTTGGCTGGATAACCAGAGATATGTGCATTAACACACCATTTTACGGCATCGGTTTGGTAAAGTCTGTCAGCAACAGGCAGCCAGGGATTTGATACTCTATGAAATATCATGAAATTTTCTCAGGTCAAGAACAATCCGAGCAGCAAAGTTCTGCAGTAACTGGCGTTTCCTGACAATATGTGTTAGATATGAGTGTTACTAGTGTTAGACAATTAGTGTACTTTCTAAAGATAAAGGAATTCGGCAGCTTCTGTGAGTACCGGAGCACAGATTACGTAAGCTTACGTAAAACAAAAGAAATAAAAGACAGGAAACAAAACAACTCCAAATAAAGACTATTCCCAAGTTACTAAAAATACAAAGCTTTCCGGTACCTGCAGAAAGACCCAGGAATTCATAAGAAGCAGTGTCTTCCTATCAAGTAAGTGCTTGATTCTGCTTGTTAGTTTGTTTGCACAAGTTTATCCAGGCAGGTTGACGAAAGCGGTTTTAGGTAGTAACCTGGTCATTGTAAGTTAGTGACTGGTCAATGGGAATTCCAAGGGATTTAAAGACACTGCCTGGTGTATCGTCCTTTTCAAGCATTTCAATAGATATTTTAGGCATTTTAGGCACACCGGTTAATAGAGCTTGGGTTTTACCTGGGCTCATCCATAGTAAAATAACTTTAACGGCACCACTCGAGACGTGTTGCAGGTCCTCATTGAGATTGCCAGTTGCAGTGGAAAAAGCAGATGAGGAAAACAACAAGTACATCTTGGAATCATCATAACAGGCCAATTTACAACGTGTAGCGACAGGCAACGGATCATTCACATAAATGGTGAAGAGGACTGAACCTGATATTGATCCCTGAGCAACTCCATATTTCAATAGAAATGTGTTATAGAGAGCATTTTGGAAGCGGAAGTCTAGGTGGCTATGGGACCAATATAGACTTTTAGAGGAGGCACCCATTGCTAGTAATTTGCGCATTAATACCATTTTCAAGTGTTATGCCATCAGAAGCCTTTGGCATGCCACGCATTATTAAAATTAAGAGATATTTTTCCGTCAATTTCCTTCAACAGATCATCTCTAACACGGAGAAGGGTAGCTTCAGTTGAGTGATACCTACGGTTATCACTTTGAGTCTTTGGCAACTTCTTATTTGCTAGCGGGCAGTCGACAAACTGTCCATGAGCCAGATGCTCAGAAACCTTTGATAGTATGGGCAGAGGCGAGATTGGTCGAGTATTGTACGGATCTTAAGAAATACCCGCCTCTAGGACAGGAGTCACTTTAGCAACCTTCTATGCCCATGCAAAGGTACCTGTAGAAAAGGAGGCATTCATAAGGCTTGTGATTTATGGTAGAAGTACTGGTAAACTGCCCTTTCAAAAGCAGTGTCCGTGCTGAGGTTTAAGGCCCCTTTTTGATGGGAAACTCTTAGTAATAATAATAACACGCTCAACATCCTTAACCAGCATCGCGTGGAACTGGAAAGCTTCAGAACATTTATCTGGCGTAGGTTCTACAGTTGAAATAGTAAGAGAGGTATGGAAATTGGGCTCGATAGAAAGCTGCTCTTGGGTTTTCTTTCTTTATACAAGACAAAAATGCACTCTTGACTTCAAGTAGTGGACGTTTAGGCCAGTGACTTTAGCACTTGTCTTTACTCTTCAGTTCCTTCGGTGTATCAAGTTTGGCCGACGTGATTTCCTTGTTTCTTTCTGTTGGGAGATGAATGTCTGCGCTGCTTCCTTTGGATTCAAGTACAGTTCATAAACGCAATTATGAAATTTCTAACAAGGCCAGAAATCAAAAAAGGCTGCTGGCTCACGCCGGCCCAACCTCGAATTTCGTTTGCATTCTTCAAGCTAGATAATAAGAATGTCTGCTAAGGCAAGCTCAGTCTTCTTATGTTAAGGGTCGTGGCATCGTTTTCCCTGTTTGACAGTTGTTATTAGTAAATCCTGATACACAGTCACAGCGGTAACTCCCATCAAGATCAACACAAGTGGCTCCATTCTGACAAGGACTGGATGAGCATTTGTTAATTTCTTAAACATGGTTACAAATCACTTCACCTCACTTAACTCTGGAATTTCATGCAATTGCTTTCCTGTTTGATTTTTCTCCATTCCTGTTATAACACAACCTAAATTGTAATAACTTGAGGGCGAGACGTTGCCTTACCTGTTTGGCAGTTCCTGCCGGTATATCCGGAGGTACAGTCACAGCGGTAACTTCCAACAAGATCAACACATGTGGCTCCGTTCTGGCATTGATTCGGCGAGCACTCATTGATATCTGAAAAATAGTGACATGTCTAACCTTCAGGCTCTCCGTTGCTTTTCCTTTCCATATTAAGAAATTCATTCCTGCTGCAAGGCTAGGAAATTGCAATGTCCTTTCTAAGGCCATCCATTTGATTACCTGTTTGGCAGTTGTTGCCAGTATATCCAGGGGTACAGTTACAGCGGTAACTTCCAACAAGATCGACACATGTGGCTCCGTTCTGGCATTGATTCGGCGAGCACTCATTGATATCTGAAAAATAGTTACATATCTAACCTTCAGGCTCTCCATTGCTTTTCTTTCCCATATTTTCAAATTCAATCATGCTGTAAGGCTACGAAATTGTGTCCCTGACAAAGCAATCCATTTCAATACCTGTTTGGCAGTTGTTGCCAGTATATCCAGGGGTACAGTTACAGCTGTAACTTCCAACAAGATCAACACATGTGGCTCCGTTCTGGCATTGATTCGGCGAGCACTCATTGATATCTGAAAAATAGTGACATATCTAACCTTCAGGCTCTCCATTTCTTTTCCTTTCTATATTTTCAAATTCATTCTTGCCGTAAAGCTACGAAATTGTGTCCCTGACAAAACAATCCATTTCAATACCGGTTTGGCAGTTGTTGCCAGTATATCCAGGGGTACAGTTACAGCTGTAACTTCCAACAAGATCAACACATGTGGCTCCGTTCTGGCATTGGTTCGGCGAGCACTCATTGATATCTGAAAAATAGTGACATATCTAGCCTTCAGGCTCTTCATTGCTTTTCCTTTCCATATTAAGAAATTCATTCCTGCTGCAAGGCTAGGAAATTGCAATGTCCTTTCTAAGGCCATCCATTTGATTACCTGTTTGGCAGTTGTTGCCAGTATATCCAGGGGTACAGTTACAGCGGTAACTTCCAACAAGATCGACACATGTGGCTCCATTCTGGCATGGTTTTGATGAGCACTCATTGATGTCTGAAAAATAGAATAAAGCCGTGTTCCAAACTTGAAATTCAAATTTCTATGTAATACTCTTTCTGTCGATATTCTTAAATTGGACACTGTCACAGGGCAAAGGCCAGCCTTCATTTTTTGGCGTTTACTCTTGTTATAAAGCAAGATGAACTGTGGTCTTTTATATGAGGACATGTCGCTTGTTTGCCTTTTTGGCAGTTGTTGCCAGTATATCTTGGGGCACAACAACATCGGAAACTTCCAACAAAATCCACACACGTGGCACGGTTTTGACATGTATTGGGCGAGCATTCGTTGACGCCTGAAAATCTTGAATAAAGCATTAAAAGGTTCCTCTCTGAAGATTGTACTTCTTCTCCAGAATGCATTTAACAGTGTGAAATGATACCAGTAAAGCTGGTATTATCGTAGGAATAAAACTCTTATCAGCTGAGTTGATACAGAAAACCTCTCACCGAAAAGAAGTCCAGGAGTATGGATTTGGGCGTCATCCATCCCTCTTCGCGGAATGTATATACTCTAAGGCTCGAATATGTGCTATAATCTGAGAGCCACGCTATCACGATTTTATAGGCGATTATTATAGCAACATTTGATTGTGAAACACTCGTTCTGCTTTACTGGGCTCTGGGCCGCAGACCTTTAAGTACTGAGGGAAAGGATTTAGCATTAGATAGGAGCCTTTCCTCTCGGTAGACCGAGGAATGACGGATGCTGCTTTCTAGCTGTCATAATTTGCTGGTCTCAAATGAATTGTAGCAGTGGATTGCGTTTGCATTTGACAATGTTTTATTGCTATTATTTTAATATATGACACAGTTTATTTACCCCTAGCTCATTGTTATTACCTCCATTACAGCCATAAATCTCAACTCTCATTGATATGTGGTTGTGCCAAAGGACTGGTCGGAAACGTATGTAACGTGTAGCGATTGACGGATGTAATGTATGGTACACAACTGCGTCTTCATCTGTATTTCCAGCAAACACCTGTGAAAAAAAAAATTCGAGAGGCAATCATTTATTTAGACTGGAGTAGTCTCTAATTTCGGCGATGGATTGTGGGGCGGGAGAAATACACGCGCGCACGCGAAATCGCAATTTCGCGCCCGCGCGTGTATTTCTCCCGCCCCACAATCCATCGCCGAAATTAGAGACTACTCGCAGTCTACCATTTGTTAAGAGTGCAAAATTGTAGGAAAAATATTTTTACTAACCAAAGCAACAGGTTAAGATATTGTCTCTTTCGGATGAAATATTAATGTCGTCAGCGAAGATTTTTTTGCTGTCGGTATGCAACTGGATGAGAATGTTGCATGAAAATGTTGGCTGAGAGCTGTATTATCTGCGTTACTAGCGTCCTTTTGGACAAAAATTGTCGTTTATTTCTCGATTACAACTTGAGCACATAAAAAATAAGAGCATCATATGTCTTGCCTGTATTGGTGGGTATGTCTCAGTCGACATGCCGTTATTTTACCTTTTCAGCAGTGTGTCCAGCTTCAACGTAGTAGTGGAATGTGTTTCCATCATCACTGTACTGCAACTTGTATTTAGTTACCCACTGCGCAACAGCGTGTCGCCCTTGAGACGCAACACGCGTCACCCTAGAGTATACCCCTAGATCAATCTGTAGCCACTGATTGGGATCATTTGCCTTTGCGGACCATGAACTTGCTTTGGTCGTAGATTGGTAAAATAGTCTACCCTGTTTGGCAGCGTGATTACCATCCCACCGTGAAGAGGCACTGATTTGTCCATCTGCGATTGCACCACTTTGCATACCAAGGGCACTCTGGCATTCTACAGGTGGGTAATTAACTCGATTGAGTAATATGACACTTACACGACGTTCTCTTTCTCTCTCTTCTCCTCCTCTCTCTCTCTCTCTCTCTCTCTCTCTGTCTCCGCTCTCTCTGCTCTCTCTCTCTCTGCCTTCTATGTGCAGAACAAATATGTATGCCGATGACACAATATGTACTGAGAGCAGCTTCTACATCTACCACTGAATTACAGACTAGAATAAATTGTGACCTGTTAAACGTTAAAAATTGGCTTCTAGCAAACAAATTGTTTAAATGTGACTACAACTGAATATTTATTTGTTGGTAGCAATTTTAAACGGTCCAATTTGGGTAAAATTTTCCAGTTAAGGTTGCTGAGAAGGAAATCAAACGAGTTCAGAGTATAAAATACCTTGCAGTACAACTTGACGAAAATCTTACATGGAATGAAAACATCGATAATGTGTTCTGCGTTGATAACCCACGCTCAGAGAACACATTCCCGTCATATGATTGGCTGTTGCCTAATCCCCTTTGGATCTGAACAGCGTGGGATTCGTTGCCTGAAGACTCTAAGACGTCAGAATCCAAAGCCACTTTCGAAAAGAGGATACTGGCCTTAGGCAAACGAACTAACAACGGATTTTTACAACTATTATATGTTAAAGTTAATATTACATCTATGTTAAAGTGCAGTATCACCCTATCTTAAGCAGCACATTGAAAATTCAAAGGACACTTTTTGATTGATGGCCGCGGCAAGAAAATGGTCAAAATTCCATTAAAAGGCTGTTTCCATGCAAAGAGACTGCTTCAAGATGTTTTCAGTGACAGATATCCAAGATAAAGATCAAATTAAACTTGAAAACATCGGGCCAACGCTTTCAAGTTTTCGACTTGTGGCTTACTTCAGCTTGCGTGTAACATATTTCAGCTCGTTCTTTTGTTCTAGATTCACACTATTTCTCGAAATTAGTGATTTACAAATGATTCCACTAATAACGAAGTGTTTAAAGTTTACATTTAGAGAATTTTGGCAAAAGATCGCCATATCCTCCATGATAATGCCCCATTAATTAATTTGAGCTTAACCTTTTTTTCTTTAACTCAATGTATATATGTAATATTATTTACTTTCATTTCAATACGGCTTTCTTGTAAAGAAGTTAGTTAATAGCTTATGAAATTACCGTATTGAAAGAAAAGTGAATCAAATTAAATCAAGACATTTGACCAATCTTTGTCATTCATTACCTTTGTTGCAACCATACACCTCCACCCTCATTGATATGTGGTTGTACCAAGTCATCGGGAGAAAACGGATATAGCGCGCCATGATTGGTGGGTTTAATCTGTGATAAATGACGCTGTTTTCATCCATATTTGCAGTAAATTCCTAAACCAAGATGAGGAGACGTCGTTTTTAAACAATCAACAAGGAGAATGACGAACACAATGTTGACTGACTAAGGAGATTTTTAGCTTCGCCACAGCCCGTGAGAAATACAGTTTGTAAGCCTATCGTGTAGCGATGACGTCTGATACTAAGATTGCTTTAAAGCTATCGCCGTTGTAAATTTGAGTGTAAGTTTGGAAAACAAAGAAAGAAGCCACTCATTACTCATTAGGAAACTCGTGTGATTGCGTGTGTGCGCCTGTGCGTGCGTGCGTGCGATGGTGTGAGCGTGCGAGCGTAAGCGCGCGCGCGAGAGAGAGTTAGCACATTGGATAATGATCAATTGGTTTGTCCGCGTGCCACGAACTATTATTAGGGTACATTCACAACTTTACACCGATACCTCTCTATTATGCTGCACATTAAATCCTTCCAATTTGCTGACAGACTATTGTCCACCTTTCAAATCACATTTAATATTTAGGCCGAGAAGCATATCTTACCTCGTCGACGGTCTGTCCTTGTTCCCTGTAGTTTTGGAAATGTATAGCATCGTTACTGTATTGCAGTCTATACTTTGTAACCCATTGGTTACCTCGATGTCTTCCTTGCGATGCTACAGCCGTCACTTTGGTGAACCATGCTCGCAGATCAATCTGTAACCATTGGTTCTTATCATTTACCTTTGCGGACCACGCTCCCTGTTTTATTCCGGATTGTTGGAAGTTCAGCCTTCCCTGAATGGCAGCGTGATTCGGATCCCACTCAGAAGAAGATGTTATTTGAACGTCTTTGATTGCACCACATTCCATGCCAAGAGCATCTTGGCATTCTTTCCAATAGAAATAAAGCAAATATAGGGGTCAGAGGCTCTCCTTACAACAAAACAGAATAGCAGGGGGCTGGTGTCCGAGGTCAGGTAATGAAAAGTGACCTTTTATTGAACTTCCTATAGATGTACTACAAGTGTGATGTTTTAGGATAATTAAGGTGGACGTGCGGCAAGCCACGTACTTTACACACCTAGTCAGTGTAAAAACATCTGGAATCAAATGAGGCGCTTCCTCAAACTCCATGCCATCACTTTTAGGATTGCAACACAAATGGAATCAACGAGTGCAAAGACGCAAAGACCCTGATTTGTTTACTGCTTATGAAAGGATTTGTATTCTCACCAATCAAATAAACGTTGTTTGCCCAACTTCCTCCTTCACCGTCACTTCCGCATGCGCTACTTTCTCCATATTTGTCAAAGGTGTCATCTGCCGTGTTACCGGCTGCACACCATCCGCCATGTTGAACCGCAAAAACTTCAAATCCCTTCTGAAGAGTCGCGACGGCACACTTGGAAATTGCATGCTTTCGAGCTCGGTAGTTACCATCCAAGATTGGATCAGTGCCTTCAATCGTTGGAATTGCACGATTCCCCGTGTCTTTGAAACATCCATAGCTTGTAAGGTACTCTGTTGAAATTGATTATGTTATTTGTTAAAGCCTTCCAGTCTTTTTTCATGATACAGGTCTGATTACTGTTATTTGATTCTGACCGAATGTATGGCCTGAAAGGCTTGAAATTTAAGAGGAGCTTTATTATCAAAATCTAATCAGGACCGTTAACTGAAAAAGGAAACCCTAGTTTGGAAGAGGAAACCAATTGTTCTGCTTATTTTAGTATTTTAGAGGAAGAGAAGCGACGTGAAACAATGAAATTTTGGGCGAGAGGGATGAGGTAATCAAGTATTACGGAACTCTGCAAACACTCCCTCTCCTCCCCACCCCTTATGTTTTTGTGTGACTTGACTACCAAGCAATGAATGGCAAAGCCGTTGTATCTCAATCCATTCTACTTTGTCGTGCATGCCAAGTTAGGGAAACCAGAAAGTCTCAAAAGGTAAACAATAAAAAAGTAAAATACAATAAAATGATAAGGGTGATGATGATGATGATGATGATGATGATGATGATAAAGACGACGTCGGGCATAAGGGTAGAAAGGCCACTGCTACAGTAACTGTATGACCTGGACTTGATGCTACTCCCTTGCATCTAAGAAAACAAGAATCGGTTTACCTCGGATGAAATAGACTTGATTAGCCCATGGTCCACCTTCGCCATCCGATGCACAAGCATCGGATGGTCCATATTTGTCATATGTGTTCTCAGCCGTAGCACTTGACGCGCACCATCCGCTATGCTGAACAGCAAACACTTTATACCCCCTCTTTTTGGCGGCTTCGTAGCATTTTTGGATAGCATTTATCCTCGTCCGGTAGCCACCATCTAGGATTGCATCCTTTGCTTCTAAGGATGGTATCGCGCGATTTCCTGTGTCTTTATAGCAACCGATAGTCTCGTAAGCTGTGGATTTGAAGATCTTTCGTTTTGTCATGCTTGGGATAAGCAGCGAGATACATCCCTTAAGTTATACAAATCCTATGTGCAGCATTCCATAGTAAACAAAGGGTTTAATTCTACACTCAATGTCAAATAGGTGGACCACGCCTGCATGTCACGGTAAAAACTGCTTTAAAAAAAAGACAAAACCACTTAAAGCCCCAAAAGGAGCATAGCTGCTGATCAGCATTAACACAGCTTGATTAATAGCGATTAAAGGTATCCTTACGGGATAATTTGAGTGGCACTTTTATTCTGATCTCACTCGGTCCTTTAGCTGATAGTTGCCTTTCCTGCGTAACCCAAGATGGTTTGTTGACTTGTGCGTATCCAGCAAAAGCAAACGAGCCATGAGAATCAGGTAGGACTGGATCCTTAGCACCTTTCCTCTTCAGAGCAGGCACCGCAGGTCCTCCGTAACGCGAGCCTTCATCTTGAATTGCGACCAACACGATATAGCTGAGATGTAACAAATGTGCAATTGAGTAATATCAGAAAAATAACGTGACTATACTGATCATGATCATATACTCATCCTATCGACTTGAGTAAATAACTGAGCGATACAAGACGTAACGAGATTATCGACCAACCAACTAAATTACACATTAATTTTATTGATTGACATAGTTTGTTTACTCTCCAACGAAGCTGTCCAGGTAGTTTGCCAGGTTGATTGCAGCTGAGCTATCTCCATGAGTATCAAAAGGCCTCGCCCCAACGACAACACCTAAGAGGTTAATCAATCCATCCATCCGTCAATCAATAATTCAATCAATCAATCAAACAAACAAACAAACAATCAATCAGCCAACCAACCAATGGACTCTTTATTCTTGCTATTTCTTGAAGAGGCATTAAAACTAGGTTTGTTTTGCTAGTTATGATGTAGGGCATGCGGACAACATTGGGAATGCCTTATCTGTAATTAATCTCTTGCTCGTTGGCAAATCAAAGGTGGCCAATGGGGGCAAGGGGAAAAGTTCAATCACCATTAGAACTGAACAAATTGTACCTGTTCTGGCGTCCAATATAACAACGTTATGTCCCCTAATGTGAGGTGACTTGTCTACTCCATTCACGTAGATGTAAGCGATTCCACATGTGCCTTTGGTTTTGTCTGGATCATTGCAACCTTCGCTTCGAATGTGGATATCAAGCACATTTACCTAAAAAAAAATAATAAAGTAAAACGTTTTTCTTTCTTTCTTCTTTTTTTTTTTAGAACTAGTTTTCTCCGCCGTAGGAGGAGCTGGCCAGCCAGGATCCGATAATATTTATGGCCTTTATTGTTATAGACAAGACACTCTAACTCTAACCCAAGAGATCACCAAGCTGGAAGAGTGAATTCCCAACATAGCCCTCATGTCCATCCTTTTTCCTCTGAAGTTATTTTTAGATCAAGCGCTCAGACAGAGAAATGCTCAACAGCCAATCATGTATCGAATGTAGTTCGCGTAGTGCAGGCTTTCCGTGGCTTTGCGTGGGAGTAACACGAGAAAAAAATGGCGGATAACTAGTCGACTTGTCTGACAAACATTTTGTTGATGAAAGAGATTACAGGGAAGTGGTAAGTTGTAGAGTTGGAGAACGAAGTCGAAAGAGGAACTTGCAACACTGATTGGTATTAGGATAATTCAAAGGAAAGATCGGTTTGGAGTTTGAAAGTTTTACGTACAGCAGCGATGAGGATTAGAAAGACGAGTCAACAGAACAGATACCACGCAGCTGTTTACAACTTCTAATTTCATTAGATCTGGTTAGGACGCAGCTCTATTGTTTTTAGGGTCAGGGTTCATTGTTTCTGTTGTTTGTTTGAATGCTTCTATTGTTTTCTGAGCCAATGGCGTGGGCTGTTGTAATAGCTGCGTACTAACCTCAACAGAAGCGCGAGGGTTATCCCGCCGCGAGGCACTGGTAACAACCAGGGTGATCTAAAAATAACTTAAGAGGAAAAGGGATGGATATGGGGGCTATATGGGGAATTCACTCTCTTAGCTTGATGATCTCTTGCCCTAACCCTACGACTTCTGTGGATTTTTCAGGAATTCTTTGTTTATCAATAGCGTATTTCACCCTTACATCCGTTTCTGCTCTTTTAACACAGGGAGACTCATGCATGTTGCAACGCCACATCGCAATTTTGGGTGTGCGGTTTGACTTACAATACGGTAAGGAAAGAGTTGAGAAAACATTTACAATACTTTACCAGGCTCAATAGATTCCGTCACTACGCTTGGACCCAATCCTCTACCAGCTTGCGCCTGGCTAATCCACGATGGCCTGTATGAACCAGCGTAGCCTATCAGAGCGAAGGAACTGCGTGTTTCGAAAGCGATTGGATGTGTCGCCCCAAGTCTTTGCAGTGCACCAAGAACAGGCCTACCAAATGTTGACGCCTCGTCTTGGAATGCGACAAGTACAATTTTCCTGATAAATCAAAGTAAGATTGATGATGATGATGATGATGATGATGATGATGATGATAACGAAGACTACGGCGACGCCTATTTCCCTTTCGTAAACGGTCGTTGCCATTTATTACGGTCGATGCCAATTCTTGGTAACCGAGCCTTTTGTCATAAATTAGACCGACCGTAGTTGAAATTGCAACTAAATCAGCTAAAATTGGGCACTCAGATTGAGAAACTAAGCCCAATAAATAATTGAGGTGTTTGGGCTTAGCATTTGGGTGAGGTTAGGGTTAATTTTAGGTACTGAAAACAGCTATTATTTATCTTTTATATAGAATGGTTAGATAGCCAAAATCTACAGTGCTTGGCCGAGCAACTCGGTAGGGTTGTGATGAGTGACGTGCGCTATTAATCTAATAACCCGGGTTCGATTCTTCAGTAGGTAATTTTTCTTTATTTGCAAAAACCAAACTTATAACAGTGAAATTTTTCCTAAGTGTCGTTGAAATGGCAACGACCGTTTACGAAACGGACAACTGCTACTGCGACGACGACAACGACAACGACGACGACGACGATGATGATGATGATGATGACGATGATGATGATGATAACGATGATGATGATTCTGGTGGTGGTGGTGGTGATGTTATCACTGATCACAACCACAATCTCATCATCACAGATACCACGCAGCTGTTTACAACCTCTAATTTCATTGGATCCGTTTAGGACGCAGCTCTATTGCTTTTAGGGTTAGGGTTCATTGTTTCTGTTGCTTGTTTGAATGCTTCGATTCTTTTCTGAGCCAATCGCGTGGGTTATTGTAATAGCTGCGTACTGACCCCATCATCCAGTTGCCTAAGGTCAGTTTCATTTTTTAAAAGCATTTGACAGTGACTGCTTAAAAGATCGGTGAAATCCTAACAATGGCGCCTCTCGCTCGATCAAATTGACTTCAATGTATGTTTTTCAACGTTCGCCAATTTGGACTCGGCAGCTTTGAGTATCTTGGTTCATTCAAGTTACATCAAACTTAAACTACAACCAATAGCCCGTTCTATAGTTCCCAGTGCCATCTTGAAATAATAACCGAGCATACACGATATCTAGGCTCGCGTTGACCCGCGAAGCTCAAACATATTGAAAACAGTTGTTTCAGTGTTATTGTTCTACGGTGACGAAATTTTCTGTTCGAAATGGTCATAGTATATAACGAAAGGGAAATTACGACACTGGAGGATATCCAGAAACTCACAGCGAAAGACCTTCGGGAGATTTTGAAATCTCATTCGGAAGGAGCTGGCGGAACGAAAACGGCCTTGGTGCTAAAGGTGTACGCTTTGAAAGTGAAGAATGATCATCGCAGTTAATTTTCCAATTTAAGCATTTGGAAAGGAGAAGCCTGAAAAAATCAGGACTTCAAAGGGATTCGAACCGGTGACCTCCGCGATACCGCTTTGCTTGCGCGAAACGTCATACAGTCTACAGTAAATAACCAGGAAACTAGAAATCAACCTCCTCTCTCGGAAGGTCTACGGATCTACGCCAGCTACCAAAACTTAACTTTATTCAGTTGTTGTATGAGTACCTTGTTGTGACAGCCCGTAAGTATCGGCATATCGTGCTTAAGGGAACGAATTACAAAAAGTCAAATCCCACCAATTCTTTTTCGAAGCAAACTTGTAACTCTTGGAGAGTAAAAGCTACGATGGTGAGAGCTATGTTAAAGCGGGTGTTCTTCCATCAATGAAGAAGACGCCTTATAATGTAGTGGTGGAGTTCTCTTCTCAGAAGTGTGATATATTACGAGCGGTGTGTAAGTGTCCTGCTGGACTAGGTCTTCACGGAAAGGGAAAATGCAATCACCTTGGAGGGGTACTGTTTGAAAATGCAATTTAAAAAAAATGCAATACTGTCTGAAAATGCAATCACCTTGGAGGGGAACACTTCACAAGAAGAGGGTTGCAAAAACATGGTGAGCTTTTGTCTTGAACATCACGCTTCTCAGTAAGGGTAGTGCCAAGAAATCGAACTGTTGCAGCCAAACCACTCGACAAAAATTGGTTTTGGGAAGAAAAACATTCGGCTGCAGCCTAAAATAGTAAAATATGACCCAAGAGCGCCACCACAGCGAGCTAGAGATGAACAGAGGCCTGACACCTTATGCTAAAATCTGAAAAACTGTTCAGACGACCTATAGACGAGTAATGCGAAGAATATAGCCACGTTACCGATGTTTTTACAGAAGCGACGCCACGAATCAACGCAGGCCTCGATATCGTGTATGCGTGGTTACTAATCCAAGATGTCGCTTGGAACTGTAAAAAGGGCAATTGTGAAATTGTTTGGACACTCCGAATAAACAAAACAGCCTTTCTTAGCTAAAATTACTGCAGGTGCTAGTTAGGTGTGACACGCACAGCTCACTTTCCCCAATTAAAAGTTGTTCAACGAAAGAAATGATATATGAAATGAATTATAAAAGCTGTTCGTCGAAGTGTTGAGCATGGTCTTGCATTGCTACCAACATTGATAAGACGGGAAATGGTGATGAAAGGCGGAATGTCGTGGAGACCTTGTTGAAGCCAAAATAAGATCCTGCCTCAAGTACTTTTGTATCATGGGCAAAAGTATTTTTGTTTGCATCATGTGCAAATTTGCTGCATTCGCCACGTAACCAGTTCACCCATACTGCTCGTCATCGCCATCAGCATCATGATCGTTATCGTCATCGTCATCAACATCATCATCAGCATCAGCAGTTTTAGTTTCAAATCGTTAATACTTTTCACAGTTACAAATAACTTTGTCTGTAATTAGCATAGCTAGTTAAAAGCGGAAAGGGAAATAAACAAATGCATTTGCAGTTACGAAGGTTGAAAAGAAAACAGGGAGAACACACGCACGAGCTAACGTCAACGAGATAGAGGGTAAAACAAGAAGCCATTTTTGAAAAAAAAAGAAAATTTCATTAAATTTAATAGCGACTAAATACTTCAATTAGAGTAGGTACGTCAACGTAACTATCAACATCGGCAACGTTGTCATTATGGTCATCAAATCAAAAGTAGTAATAATAATTTAAAAAAGAAATATCCAAAACACTTACTCGCCAGATAGACTATTCAAGTAATTTTCTGCACTTGTACCAGCTGTGTGCAAGCCATGAGTATCAAATGCTCTGGTTTCCAGGAATACACCTGCAGAAAAGGAAGCATTGGCCATGGAAAGCGCTCGTTGGGAATCGTCTACAGTTTTCATTGATATACAAACACCTTAATGCACCCGCGTTCATTTTATTGTCGTTATTTTTTGTTTGTTTGTTTTCATACATTCATTACCTGATTGACAGTAAAGAAAGACTAATAGGCCTACTGGTGTACAACCATTTTAGATCAAAGAATTGAAGTCTGTATGCTTAGGTAAAGGACCTTTTGATTGACTGCCTTACTGTCAGGCTGGTTGATTAAATAAGTTGTAGGGGTATTATTTTCCATAAGTGTGGTAAGTAAAATCTGTGTGACCGTGGGCGCGACCATGACCATATGCAATCGTGCGGTCATCAGTTCGAGTCCCGTTCACGCTTGAAATTTGTCCGGCCTGTTTGCAACTGCTGAAGCTGCTTCCTCAACTGCCATAATCAATGCAACTTCCAAACGGGTGTTGTGTTATAGACACGGGTTTCAAACGAACTCTTAAAATTGCTGACTTATGATCGGCCGAATCCTGGCGAATCAATGGTTCCTTAACTTTCAGGTTATGCAATGGTAATAACGATTAAGAGGCGAAGTACTGGCTATGAAACCTTTCACTCTTGAGCCGTTGTTATTGCTATTGGTGAAATTACTATTTGCCAGGTTCTCCAACACATTTCGAGATCTATTGCCAGCTGTCTGTGCACAGTCAAGACCAAAATTTGTACCAAAACAAGCAACACAGACGTTTGTCAACTCCAGCACTATTCCCTTCTAAACGTTCGGCATACTTAGTGGCCGGGAATAAATGTTAACAGGAGCCCATGCCTGAGAGCTATTATCTCCAATGGTACGTCTTGGAGTTAACCGTTTTCCGATAGGATTAATTTTTAGATCGGCTCTTAAATTGGTTTACGCGTCTTCACTTGAAATGTTCAATCAAAACGGCTTTTCTTTCTTTTGAATTCATTTTTTCACTTTTTGTCCATCGATGAAGGCATGCAGAAGCATGCATGAATAAACATCACATTGCGAGGGAAAAAAGATCGGTTTTAAAAAAATCCAAAATCCCTCCGGGAAAGAGTTGAATGGTGAATTCAATCCAGATGGGGGGCCCCAAGTCATGGGCCTGATGACAGCTTCACCTAGAGCTGGCTGGTCGAAACAGATAATCAGTTGGCAAGCTATAGTAAATGGTCAACACAACTAGGATAAATAAATAAGTAAATAAATAAATAAACTTTTTTGATAGTTCAGCTGCTGTATTAGCAGAAACAATCTCGGAGATCAATTTACCGTCAGCAGTAAAAATGACGATATTAACTCCTCTTGAATGAAGGGAGTATCCTTGTTGGTTTACTTTAATGAAGGCTCTACCACATGCAGTCTTTCCAGGATCGTCGCAACCTTCACTGCGAACGAAGATATTCATTCTTGGCTCTGTAAAGACAACACAGAGCAGTAAACTCTACGATCGTAGCGTTGAGTTGTAGGTAGTGAGGAATAGGGCAAATTCAACCCAGGAGTCTCAAACTCTCTAATCTGGCCCTGGTCCATCAGACAAAGTGTGCCTTCAATTTAGTAAATGATCCTGCACACTGCTTATACGATTGACCAACAGCATTAGACCTAAAAGCTTTGGCGTCTCCTCTTTGGCTACAACCGATTTTCACGCTAGTGTTATTGTAAACATAGAATACGATTTTAACTGGTGGGACGCATTCTTTGATTTCTGGATAATTTCGTAAGGGGTGATTAGTTCAGAGTCGATCAAAACGAAAATGAAATACACATTCGTCCAAGGTGGGTATTATGCACGTAAAACTGGCCGATATAGGTTGATAAATACTTACCTGGGGCACTTTGTCGGAGTGGAATTCTAAGGTGGATTACAGAGGGGCCTTGCCCTCTTTTTCTTTGTTCTTGTGCAATCCATGACGGTTTGTTGGCTCCCGTGTACCCAATAAAAGCAAAGGACCCTCGAGTTTCCGATAAGATGGGTTCAGTTACACCCAGAAACAGGAGAGCGTCTCTTGCTGGATGCCAATACCTCTCAGCCGCGTCTTGAGTTGCGATCAGAACGACATTTCTGCAGTTACGAAGACAATTTGCTATCACGCTAGTCTTAATTCAAAGGTGGCAGTTAATCTGCAGCATGTATGTGCCATTGCATACCAAAAACGAAGAACTTGGTATGTTTCTCTTGAATTGACTTAACTAAATTAACAAGGCCAAATATATCATACGGTACGATTTTCCTATGACTGTCGCATACAACCTGTTTAAAGGCCACATACAACTCGAATTTTGTCTTGTAAATCAAGACCACAACTCGCCTACGGATACTGCGTACAACTTGATAAAAGCTGTATGATTTTGAAATATGTTTTAAAACCCTACAACAATCGTAAGCGCAACCTGTGCTCAATGGCAACAGTTGTACCATAGGGAGCCAGGATGAGGTTGTGTAAGGACTGGACTGCTCAAGCTCTGCGAAATGATTGACTGTTTCAGTCCATATCCTTTATTTTGACCTGAGATTTTTTTTTTCTTGGCAAAATTCACCAAAATGTCGGTGTTTGGACGACAAAATTTATCCCGTCTGAGGAGAGGAAGGGTTATTTTGGCTATGCAAATTCTGTCAAACGTCCCTTCACTCCTCAGACGGGATAAAATTTGTCGTCCATTCCATGGCAACCGTCCACCAGTCACAGCGCATCTTCTAGGAACATCCTCCGATTTTGCCAATGAAGCGCAGGCTTTATCACCCTCAGTGCTGCCAGTTATGTCACGGTTGCAAGAAAAGAGGTCGACGACCAGAACCTGGCATTTTGGCAAATTTTTCAAATTACTATAAAAATCCCTTGTCAAGATGAGGGACATGGACTGAAACGGACGAGCAAGCCGCGGAGCTTCAGTGTAATTTTGGAACGAAAATAGCATTTTGAAATAGATTTATTTGGACGCTATCGATAAAACTGTCAGAGTTGTCGACTGCATCTTTGTTTCTTTTAGCCAGCAGTTAACAGCTCAATGGCAAAATTTGCTAAAAATCGACGTAAACGCTATAGGAGATGACGGAAACTTCAGGAGACATCATTGTAGTGGTAAACTTTAATGACAAATCCCAAACTTTAATGGCTTTAGCGACAAACTTCCACGAGATCCATCACGGAAAAATGCGACGAAGCATCACAGAAGATTCGCCGAAATTTGACAGCTTATAAAAATAGTTAATGAAACAGTACTTACGCCCCATTTAGGCTGTTGAGATAATCTCTCATATGATTACCAGCGGAACTATCACCGTGAGTATCATAAGATTTCTTATCAATGAACACCCCTGCGTTAAAAGAAGTTCGTCATTAGTTACTGATGAGATGATAGTTTCAACTCCAAAATACAAATTTGGCCCGGATATTCCGAGGGCTAAGACACAACAGCCCTTACGGGGCAATGAAAATCGTTGCAGTCTATGCAGAAACATGCTTATTTATATTCCCAGACCCTATTTGCTTCAAGACTTACCGCCTGGAAGGAGAAGTCAGGCAACTTTTGTTTGCCATGGAAACACAGTTGCTTAAAGCTAAGAACGTAAATAAAAAATACCTGTTTCGGCATCCACAACGACGATGTTATGACCTCTCTTATGGAGCGAATGATCCACTCCATGAACATATATGTAGGCAATACCACATGTATCAGGGGCTTTTCCAGGGTCTTCGCAGCCTTCGCTTCTAACAAGCATGTCCATAAATGTTACTGCATGCCGAGAAAGACAAAGATGATAGGAAATGTATTAGTGAAGGCAAGACTTAAGCTAATTTGCTCTGACTTTGTGTGCTCTTACCTCGCATTACGTCGAACCTTCTCCGCCATGAAAATATTCAGCAATATTTTCGTGTTCCTTAATGTATTTCATTATTAAAGAACAAGACTCCCGTTTATATGGAGGAAAGCTGTCCCGGGTGGAAGGGTCACCCGCTTACCGAGCAACCCAGGGTGAGCCAACTTTTCTTACATTTTCTTATAAAACGTGGCGAACTGTTTCATATAGAAACAGAAGGTTGGCTCGGCTAGAAGGGTGACCCGCCTAGCAGAGTCACCCTCTTTCGATGGCAAGGTAACCCTCTTAGCGGAGACAACTTGTTTTCATATGGACCCTTTGGCTTAAACACTTTCGGTCAGCCGGGACAACTCCACGGAAATTGAATTCCGTGTTTTATCTTTAAAGACAAATACTGTGGCTTAAAATGCTATAAAAGAAGATAAATGCAAGTCAACACCGACCAATGTGAGTGATTTAAAAAATAGAAATGCAGAGGAAAGAGGGACATTGAAGGTACGAATTATTAAGCAGGACTAATGCATAATTTAGTAGGGTTAACCGAGACAACTTTACTTACGTAAACGGTCGGAAGAAGTTGGCCCGGCAAGGCGGGTCACCCTTCTACCCGGGATAACTTTCTTCATATCAACGGGGTCTAATTCAATTCATCATCAGTAACGCAATGATATTCCAGAAAACACTCACACTTCGATCTGTGGCAATGAGGACAGCTTTTGAAGGGTTAACATAATGAGACATTTACGCTGATAACGAGAGTGACATTTCTCACTTAATAGGCCAATTTCGTTATATTAACATTCACTCTTAGACAAAAGGCATCTACTCGAAACTCCGGAGAATAAACTCGCCATACAAATCTTTACTTTATTCCCCAGAGCCTCGAGGTCATGTTTATTGTTTGAAGTTGAATTTTAAAATACCGAAATTGGTCTATTACACATGACATGAAAGCGACTAGACCTTTTTACCGAAACGGTGGCCATCTTGAATTCTATTGTTCTGTGAAAGATATTATGGGATGGCCAGGGGGCAAATGCACGCATGTTGTCCCCTGGGCATCCCATAATATCTTTCACGGAACAATAGAATTCAAGATGGCCGCCGTATCGGTAAAAAGGTCTATTGTCAGCAGCTATAATCACTGGGGATGACAGCGTACGTTCGCATCTGTTTGAATTCGGGTCACCACAAATTGTTCCAGACTGACTAAATCGTTATTCAGAGTCGATTTTTGCTTTGTTTTGTTTTGTTTCTGTTTTTGTTTCGCATTATCTGTTTCTGCCACTCGAAGTAAGAGCCATAATTGAAGGTTCGTTTGTAGCAAGAACACCTCCGTCCCTGGTATGGACCTCGCCGCGTAAGAAAACTATACTCGCTAGTTTTCAGTCAAATTTTTATAGATTCGACTTTTTGTAACGTTTTATTGGAAATTACCATACATTGTAATCCAGTAATTTAAGTTTTTAAAATGTTTGCTTTTAAGTTTTATTTATACAAATCTCATAGGTTTCTGCGAATAACTTGTGTTTTCTCAGGAAACCTCACTGCCTCATTTCAAAATTTTACCATTTGATCAAAATGAAGGCAAGCTTTCCTGGTGATGGTGAAAACTCGCAGTTTGAGGCAAATCTTGTTTTAATCATTTTCTCATCACATGAATGAATCGTGGTAGGTCAAGATATTCCAAATTGAAAATGCATTTAAAAAGTTCTTGGCGTTTAGTAAGATGAACTTCTACTCGAACTTATAATTTGGCATTTATTTCAGACGGCAGGTTCAGGTATTTGGGCTTCTCGTTTAGAGCAATATTGACCGTTTACCTGTCACTGTTCTGCGTTTTCGTTTGATGAATTCTGAAACGAATACGAATAACTGATTACCAATGATTTACGTGTTAAAGTCATTTCCCTGACAGAAGCACTGATTAGGAAGGTAGTACGAGAGGTTTTGACACCAACTTTGTTGAGATAGAGTGTTTTAACTTATAACTGTGATAAATCCCTCAAACCACTTCCAACCCGTTGATACGTCGGCACGTAACGGCAATCTTCACCTAATATCGTGAAAGCAGACAACTGGGGTCGCTGTAACTCAAACCAATTTTTTTTTGTGGGGCTTTTCTGTTGCCATGGTAAAATATTACGTCATGATGATGACTGTGACTGCACCTCGTTGTTGGGCTATGTAATCACTTGCTTTGTTGTTTAGCTTTCCGTTTTAGCCGTATTTCAGCTGTTGGAAGCAAGAACATTCTTAATTTTGTACTCTTTGATGATTCCGCGGAATTTAAACTTCGCTTTTCACTCAGTTTTTTTTTTTTGCTCAATTTACCAGTCCCAAAGTGTCGAAGAAAAATTGATTCAACTCAACCACTATTTTGTGATTAAAGCTCGCTTGCTCGCGCTGTGGTTTCCACCTAAACATGATAGTCCCTACGAAAATTCCTCACGATTCGTCCAACCGCAGATTTTAATCGTAGTACTCTTTAGTCTATTCAGTGATACAGTGAGGTTCTAGAATTGCAAACCAACAGTGGCACGCAGGTAACACAGGTATAGGATCGTGGGACCCACATTAAACTTCAATTTCAGTATTCAACTCAAGGTGAATTTATACAACCTTGCTCGTGTAAATGGATAGGATTATTAAGGTAAATCTTGCAGAAGAGCGATGTTTAAAAGTTAATTAAACTTACCAGGAATAGCTTGGCATACAAGTGCTGTCAGTAAAATGGTCAACGAGAAAGTAGCAAGTTTCATTCTTCCAAAGCTGAATTCGTCAACCTGTGTATTGGTAATAACACGTACACCCATATTAATGATATTCAGTCACTCGTGAACCTAGTTAAATGAACTAGCTCGCAAGAGTCTCCTGTAGCCTAGTGGTAGAGCATCCAAAGTACTGAATAATCGGGTAGTTTATAGGTTCTATTCCTGTTGGGAGCATTTGGATTCTTCATCTGAGTATACCTCCTCGAAATCCAACATATCATTTCTTTAAAAGGATTCAAAGCACCATAGACGAAAACTATGGGCAGTCAGGAAAGAGCATATACAATTATGAGCCGATTCACGAGAGTCCACAAATTTGATACAAACTAGAATTGGTCTTTTTGATGACACTTTATCTTTTCTTGCATGGTTGGATTGTTCTAGAAAATGTGTTTTAAAAACAGTATAAAATTGACCAAGCTCAGTTGTGACAATCTAGCCTGTGAGCAAGCCCTCCTTCATTCCTTCATTCCTTCCTTCCTTCCTTCACTCCTTCCTTTTTAAAGAAGCGACAAAGTGTTTATTTATTCCTTAAGAGAAATTCGTTGGTGTGGAATACGATCAAATGATACCAGAGGAAAGCCATCGAAAGACGGGTGATTTGGTAGCAAATACAATAACTGTAATATAAATGGGAAAAACTGCGTCATGACTGTCTTTGGCAGCTTATTGCAGGACTTCAGATAATAAATATATCATGCAAACGAGCTAGAAGAAAATGTATCTACAGTGTCTGGACTGCCTCAAGAGACCTTAACAAGCGAAACGGTTTTGAAATGTTAACCACTTAACATAGGTAAGTATGGAATCTTAATCTAGCAGATACGAAAGACCTTTTACCTTTCAAGAAGATCTTCTGAACAGTCTCAATTCACGTTCTAGTTGTATTGCTCTTCTTCATTGCAGTAATTAACATGCTATATCCTTTACGCAGAGACCAGCTGACTAAATATTTTATTGCACTTTGTAAATGTTATGCTTAAACGCCATTATTAACAACCTTGGACTTGAAGTAAATACATTGTTAAATGTGTTATTAACTACAATTAGGTAGTTAGCGACAAGGTAGTAATCGAAATTTGAAATTAAGAGCGCGTTTGCTCCCTGGATTGTACTCCATTTAGTCTTGTTACCACTTAATCGTAACTGTGACAAAATCAAGACGAATATCAGGGTTATAAACTATTTTACAACAACTGTCTAAATTCTCGAGCGCTCATTGGCTACGGGTTATCATCAATCAAGTACAGACTTATACAATTTTAATTTATTCGAACCTATGTGCAATTTTTGTTAATTTGTTGTTGTTTTTTTAATTTATTATTATTATTTTCTTTTAATTGTAAAAAAAACAAATTGACGTCAGATTTTTAGTAAGCGTCTGTCCTTTTGTTGATGATTAATTCCGTCATAATATTGTCAAAGTTTGCTGTGGAAATCACGAGCCGCGGGCGAATGATTTTCCATAGCCACTTGGACATTGTTGTAGCGCAATTTATCGAGACCAAGACGAAGAGCAAGAGCAAGAGTAGAGAAGGTGGCAAGGGGCTGATTGACATTGAAGACTGTGTCACGGCGGAGAGAAAGTCGCCGTACGGATACCTGCATGAAAGCAAGGGGTGGATCCTGCAAGCTGCGCTTAATGAGCTGGTGACGATTGAAACAGAAAGTCGGGCAGACTACAAGTGTCGGGTCTATGTTGTGGTTTTAATTTATAATTGGTTAGAAATTTTTAAAACCAGTTTCATTTTTAT
Organism: Astreopora myriophthalma; assembly: GCA_014634185.1. Classification (NCBI taxonomy): domain Eukaryota; kingdom Metazoa; phylum Cnidaria; class Anthozoa; order Scleractinia; family Acroporidae; genus Astreopora; species Astreopora myriophthalma. The sequence goes on from BLFK01000866.1 coordinate 292,622, forward strand.
TTTTCATTTTCTTGTGTTCATTAACATAATATGGAACAATGGAAAATAAAAACGAAAATGGTTTAAACATTGTTAAACCAGAGAAACAACAACAACAACCACATATACACACACAAATTTGAAGGTTGGGAAGATAAACCCCTGCATGGTCTGTTTGTCCAAGAGACAGAGCGAATTGCAGTCAGGGAATCTTGCAAGTGGCTAAGGAACGGTTTCTTGGAGGGGGGGCGGAGGCATGATTTGTGCGGCTCAGGTCCAGGCCTTGGGCACAAATTCCATAAAGAACTCCATCGACGAAACATTAGAAACACCACTATGCAGGCTGTACGGGAAGTCTTCAGCAACCGTACAACATGTCAGTGGTTGCACCCAACTCACACAACATGAGTATAGGAGGCGGCATGACAAGATTGCATTGCGTATCTTTTTTTAGGAACCGTGCAAGAAGTATGGTCTAGAAGCTTCGGTCAAGTGGTATGATCTCAATCCCGGCCTATAATCAATAGCGGAGAATGAATTAGTGAAACTGATGTGGGATATGGCGATCCTCACTAACCAACTAACCCACATGTCCAACCTAATTGCCCAGATATCAAAATTGTGTTGGATCTTGCTCGATGTCACCGTTCCTGCTGATAAAATATCGAATAGACGGAAAAGAGGAAGGTCGATCGCTGCCAAGACGTAGCCCTCGAGAAAAGACGCATCCATTAGGCGTCAGCAACATTTATCCTATTTATAATTGCTGCACTACGAACAATTCCAGAACAAATTATGCTTTGTTGAGGTTTAAATCAGTTACAACAAGGATGTGGCAAAAAAAAATTCGCCTAAAATTAAAAAAATGCCCCTTTAAAAAAATAATTACAAATGTTCCCTTCCTCTCAGCCAACACTGATTCTCAAGCGTAATACTTATTTTGTAAACTGTGTGCTAATGTAACCTTGTAAATACGTAGTATCTTCATTTTAAAGATAAATTATTTCTCAATCCTGTTCCCTAAATAATAAACCGCTGTTACTTTTTTTTTCTTTTTCCTTTTTTCCCCTGTGCTACTTTGGCCACTACGCACATTTATCTTCCTAAAACTGTTTCGTTTCATTTTGTCAATATTTAATTTCTTCCTTTTAAATTTTTTTTTTCTTAATTGTGTCAAAACTACTGCAGAGCAATAATACAATTGAATAATAAAGTTGAATCTCCAGGAATGCGTTTGCCACATAACAAAACTCAGAAGAAAGGCATACTAGACATGAATGGAAGTGCACAACTGTCGGCCTTGTTGGGAACAGCTCATGTTCTGAGGAAAGTGCTGTGCCCCTAGGCTGCCATTACGAGCTGAGGCATAGTGGATTTTAACCCAGCCGAATCATCCAGGAGCTGGGGAGGATCTCCCAGTAAGTAATTAATAAAGCAGAAAAGTCACCAGATGAAAAAGAGGCTAATAGTGGTCAAAGGTATAAGTAGGATTTTAAGATAGTTTGTTTAACTTTGGTTTTGAAGGTTTTAAGTCCATTACAGATGTAGGGACATCACGAAAATAAACGTGGCTTCTGACCTTGCCAATTTTCTCCACACGATGTACTTTCTCTGCACAATAAGCCCAGTAAACGAGCTCAGGTAATCATATGCCATCCCCTTCTGAAAATAGTTCTTATTTTATGAGGGAAGGGAGGCATAAATGATGACTCACAAGAATCGCACTATTAGGTTCCACCGTGAATATTACTTAATTACTTCATACTGAAGGCGCATTCTTTTGGATATATTCTGTTGAATCCTCACTGTCTTTCAGTCTAGGATTGAGTGAATCAAGTGGAACAGTATTCCGTTTATTTTCAAACAGCAGTCCATTGTATAAACGTTACAATGGAGCGATGCAATAACGTAAGCCGTCACGAACCTTCAAAGCGTCGGTTACGATATGAAATTTAAAAGCGCAACTACTAAGAGGATTACAGTAGCTACCGTTACAACTCATGAAACTAAAATGCCATTGTAACGCCAATTAAAAAACGTACTGCAGGTCTCGTGGGGATTGCACCTGTGTCGCTCATTTTGCCACACATACCAGTTTTTATTCATACTTAAAATTACATCACAGGATACCAGTGCGAGGGGATATAGCTCAGTGGTAGAGCATTCGACTGCAGATCGAGAGGTCACCGGTTCGATCCCGGTTGTCCCCTTGTATTTTTTTGGACGATTTTCTTTTTTTCCTCGTTTGTCCTTATAATTTCTTTCTATTGGATGAAAAGGGAAAAGGTGTTCCCTCACAATTCAGTGCCACCCATTGCATTCAGTTGTTTTTGCCTCGATCAATTCCAAGAGCACCCATCCCCCCTCCCCCTCCCCCGAGCAAACCCCCGGGCATTTGACTTTTTAGAGAAATTTTGGTCCAATTCCCCAAGATGCTGCAAGTTATTAAGCTCAAATATCCCATCGGGAAGGCCTTCACGAAGCTTCAAGTTCTGCTTTTCGAGCCTCGACAAATAAAACCCACGTGGAATCGTGGGATTGCCCTCGAGAAAATTCACCCCGAAAGGATGAGGGGGGAGGAGGGGGGGATGGGCGCTCTTAGAATTGATCGAGACATTGCATGTTCGTGGCAGTTAATGTTATCTGCAATTCTTTGAACACAAATAAGCCCACAAAGGTTTTTTTAAAGCAATCAATTTCCTGTAAGTGTAAAAAGGTTAGACACGGACTCGTCAAAAGGATTTTTGGGAACTTTAATCTTTTTTGACAGCGCAGTAACCTTTGTGACTAAAACTCCGTCATATTACCGAGAGACTGGACAACTTGGTTATTATATTACACTGTCGCATCGCCAAGACATCTTGTCATTTTCTTTATAAGCGTGTTATTTTCAATCTAAGAGCAAGAGTCAGGAGCAATCATAATTTAGCCTTTAGTTCTGATATAATGAAAGGAGGTGGGCTTTCAAAACTGACTTGAATAGAGGACGACGAGGGCCAACCTGATGAGATATACAGAAATAAACGTATTTCCCCAATCCCTTAAAAACAACAACAACAACAACAAACAGGATCAACCGAATTGGTCGGCCGCATTACACAAATGCCTTTCAGCCAAAAATACATGTGGTAACTGTTGTGCGTCATTTTTGTTTAACAACCGTTTTTATTATTAACTTTATCCATGTAACAATTACTTTCCAACTTACAATAAATTTGTGCTAAGTTAAATAGCACTACATACTCTTATCAGGACAGGTATGAGTGAACTGATAACTTTATATCGGATTCCAACTTTTGTTCGATTGGTAAATCTCCTTTTTTTTTCTTTCTATTTACCCTTATATAAATGTTCTGTAATATGATGAAATCATATGCCGTTTAACAGTATTAATGGATTTTTGATTTAATTTTACCTGCTATATCTACAGTACATAAAAAGCCCCTCCCCTTTAAGTTTTAAGCACCAGGCCACAAAATGTGAGGACAGATATTATACAGCAAAAATTAATACAAATGTTTCTCGTAATAAATAAATCCTAATTCTAACAGTGATTTGGAGCAAAATTTGCGGTAATTTCTCCAAAAATATAAGGAAATAAAATAAAACCTACCCCCCTCAAAAAAAAAATTATTCGGACAAAAAAAATCGCACATATGACGACCTAGACTTAAACTCTAGTGCGAAAATTGTAATAAGGGGCAAAAATTCATTTCGACGGGATCTTAGAATTTCCGTTAGTCGTCTACAGTGGGTTAAAATTGTTATACGTGATTTGAAGATGAAAGATTTAAAACAGCTATTTACACATACCATACTTGTTACAAAGAAGCAAAGACCGTCTCCCAAAAATAATTTTTCCCAATAATGACCCAGCTTCGTTTTTAAAGTCCCCGGAGACAGGAAAACACGATCTGTCCAAACTGTTGCCGGATTGGGGGGCATTTAAGGCCTTTGGCGGATAACAAGCTTACTTCTCCTCGCATTTTTCTATACTGACTTTTTTCTCCACTCGGACCGATGTTTTCCTTTAAATCTCAAATAGCCTCCTCGGCTGCTGTGTCCTCCTTTTCCCCAAGACAACAAATACAACCTTACGGTATTTCCGCTGACCTGACTCAAATGCTGTACCATAGACTAGAGGTCACTACTGGGATAATTAAAAACTTTGTTATTATTATTCCGGGAGCCCCTAATCTGATTCAAGGTAGCAATTAACTTGGCATTATTTGAGTCAACTGACTTGATCCTTCTCTCTTGGGCTTCAATGATGACCTGTTTGGCCTGGATGACTTCTTGCATCTCCTTCTGTTCTTTGCGCAGTTCAGATTCCACGCTAACCAAACGATCAAGAAGCTCCTTCATCTCCTTTTCTTTTTCGTCCCGCAGTTTTTGCAAGGAATTCTCGCTTTCCGCTAGCCTTTCCTTGAAAGAAGCCACCAGTTTGTGTGTGCTGGATTCTTGCAATATCAACTGCTCGTGTGTTGAGGCCAGAGTACTCTTTGTCTCCAGGAGTTCCTCGCGAAGGTCTGTTAGCTCTTTCTCGTACTAGGAATGGGCAAAAAACATACATAAGTGTACAAAAATATAAAATTTAAACTCAGGAAACTATTTTTTAACTAGCTTCTGTATTCAAGCTGAGGAAATGATTGTTCAAGAGATTCGCTAAAATTTCCAAAAGATCTCGTAAAACATTCTTTTACATGACCAGCAGTAGCGGACCAGGGGAGAAACCCGGGGGTCCCCTCTCCTTATTTTTGGACCATATCTTTTGGTTATAATAAAGCTGCCTACAATTGAGAAAATGCCAAAAACCGGGAAAGGGCAAAAAACGTATTTTGATAGCGGGCCCGTCCCACACCTTTGGGTCTGGATTCGCCACTGACCAGTAACAAAATGGTAAATGGGATGAGTATTAAAAAGCATTGCCTTTCTCGCTTTTTCTTTCTTTATATTTTTCTCCCACGGTATTTGCTGGATGCGTTTATCACATACGTAACGGTCTTTCAATATGTTGTTCGGTGGAAACTTGAGCGACTGAAGTCATGAATATTTCAAGTGCCTTTGCAACGCAATAAGAATTAAAACTAATTTGAATTTGATCGGGTGTCACGAATTAAATTACCTAACCCATACAACATTTTAAAAATGAAGACCAACCCAGCTCTTTTTGATATGTGTTCCTTTTGTGTAACTTTAAGTAAATCAAGGCTCACAAATCGAGAAGAGGACGTATTAGAATTATAATAAGTTCGTCTTTTAACCCTCCAAACGGAGACACGTTAGGTTTGGCCAACCGAAAGCTGAGAACAACCAACTACCCCTTTTTAGGACATTGGAAACCTGAAACGTACCAAGACAACCGTACTTACTTCTGCGGCTGTCTTGGATGGACTAGGATCGTATCCAACGACGAAGTCTTCAGGCTCTGCTCTTGGTGCCATTCTCTCCCAAATTGTGCTGTTTAAAAATGGAAATTGGACCAACGACAATGAGAACCAAAGGGTAACCAATGCCTTTCTGTTTATAGCTTAGGTTTGGAATCAATCAGTGAATATTATTCAAACGGATTAGAAGTGAGTGAAGAAGACCATCGTTTCGCAAGTGATATCGCGATGAAATGACTGAGCTATGAACAAAGACGTACAATATACATTGCGAGGGATATTATTTTGCTGGAAGGAATAGCCTTCTTTTGTTTGCCCTCTCAAGCAATGTGAAGCGAATTTGCATTTGAAAGATGGTGGAGCAGGAAGCAAAAAAGACCACTTAGTCATTTTTATTCTCTAGGGTGCTGATAGATTATTCACGCTCTTACAAAGTGTCAAAGCAATGATCGTAATAGACCTCAATTGGCGCGTTGGGAAATGGTTTAGTTTTAGTCTCGCACTCAGTCAATACTAAAAACAAATATTATTGGACTAAAAGATATACAGACATGGGAAACAATATTTTGGAGTGCACACTGGATAATACAAAAAAAGAAAACTTTATTTTGTTACATGTTCTCGGATAACCCTTTCATGCTAGTCAAAGCTCTTCATTAAGTTTGACGCGATTTCTTCGTCAGCATCGATATAAGCTGAGCTTTCCCTCAATATCACAATCTCTGGGATTTAAATAGTGACGTCAACCCCAAAATAGTCATATTGAGGCTTATTTCATGGTGAACCAAATGCGCCATATCGGCTTTTCGAATAATGACGTAAATATCGACCCGCTTTGCACAGTAGTTAACAAAGAAAATTGCTATATTCAGGAATGGGTAGGAAATATGATCAGGCACATGAACGCCGAAATAAAACTGTGAAATCGCCAAAGGTGTCGACTTCTTTACAGTCATCCTGATTACAGAATGATGATAAACCGAACTTTTCCCATTCCCTCCGAATTCGTTGGTAGAAAGGGTAAGAAAATGCGGTGTCTCTTTTAAAACATCAAAACAAGAATATCGAGGGGTCGTTAATTGATTCTGGGTAGAAACCTTTAGATAGAGGGAAAGAGGAAAGAGCATGCAGTTTATTTGGTTTGCAAGTGAAAACTTGGGTAAATAGAAATGCTTACTCGGTTCCCATGCCACTGTCCTCAGGACTTGGTGTCCGTGGCATCTTCCGTATCCTTCTTCTACCTCCACCTTCCATGCTGCTCGCCACACTGTGCCAACTTTCGTCGCTACCGCTAGAGCTGCTGCTAGTCCGCGATGGACTGCGAGCCACGTGACCCGGATTCAGGAACTTGGTTGAGCTACTACTCGTGCGAGATGACCTGGGAGAAGATCGGGGTGATGAAGACGAAGAAAAAGCTTCCTTTTCTCCAGATGGCCTCCTTAAACAGTTGCTTGTTGCAAGCGGATGTGATTTAGGTGTGGATGCCCCCCTCTGCGAGGACTGTCTGTCGGGGGAAGACGTCCGAGACTGATCTGTTATAACTGGTGAATTGTTATCGAGCGAGTAACTCACGCCTTCTTTATTACCGCGTCGGCGTGTGTCAGGGAGTGTCCTGGAAATCCTTTTATTTCCAGTATCTGTCTTGCAAATAACGCGGCTATCGCTTGGACTTCCGCCATCCACACTTGACATAATAAGAGGTCCTTCCACAAGGGACCGACGAGATGAATCTAACGTTTTCTTTGTTATCGACGGCTTTTCGGAATCTCTGCCGCTCTCGATCGCATTCTGATTACTACCGTCGTCTATCGCCCTCCGATACGAGCGCCGCCGAAGACTGCTTTGCGAATCATCGTAAGATACCCGTTTCCTCGGCGAGGAGACGGGCGGATCAACATCGGAAATAGGCGACAGTATTGATTTATCATAGCGGGGCACTGTTAAACGTTCGGGTGGTGCTGTGGTCGGTTTGCTACCGTTATACAAGAGATTTGTGTCTGGCGAACTTTCGTCCGATGAATTCTGCGCTTTCTTTGGTGATTTCATGATCCTGATTTGTGACACTGGAGTAAGAGTGATGTTGTTTTTGTCTTGATCAGTCATTAGGTCTGAGGACGACGCCCATTTGCGGTGCGCCACAAGGCTTTCATTTCCAATAACAAAATTCCTTTCAGAATCATGGTACGTCTCTTGTAAGGACTTGAGAATAAACTGCAGAGGGCGAAGGGTTTCTACAGCGTCCTGAAGAGACAAAAAATTCATGGGGCTCAAAGAACGTACACGTTACGAGCACAAGGACACCGGTGACAACCCAGATAACATGACCGAGTGTTATAAAAGTTGTTTTTTTTATTTGTGTCGTTGTGTCATACGAAAAGTAAAGACGTGTCGAGAGCATATCCGTGCTGTTAGAACTGAAAGTGTTGAAGTTGTTTTAACTTGTGTTAAGATGTCCCTTTGTCCATGGCCCAAGAAACGAAACTTACAAAGTCTACTCAAGGAATTAGTTCCTCTAGAAACTGTGGTGTGTTATTGAGATCAGGCAAACAGTAAAACTCGAGGAACAAATACACATTTTTGTTGTTGTTGTTGTTGTCTGTTTGTTGTTTTTGTTTTTGTTTTTTGTTTTTGTTTTACGGTGGCCAAATTTACCTTATCAACTCGGTAAATTTTAAATCTTGGAAGTTTAGACATGACATGGCAAGCAAACTGACTGACCTGGTTCATCTTGCTTGTAACGTCTTTTAAGATGGTATACATAAGAGCAAGTTCCCTTCCGCTATCGATGATTCCTTCATATTGGTTTTCACATGTGTCAGACCTTGATTGTTGCTGAACAAAAATAATCATAAGACAGTTTACGGTTCACTTCGCGTAAAGTAACCATTCACAACGTACAGATGAGAATTGCACAAGTATGCCCTGTTGTAATAGCTGCGTACTGGCCCAAGTATGCCGGTATAACTCAGCTGAAAAGGACCATCTGGGACGAGCATGTGCATTTAAGCTCTAAATACTAGTAGTACTAGTTCCCTTTATCATCCGTACTAAATAATTATGCCAATATGACAATATCTAACTTACTGATATGTCATCGATAAATCTTCTCATGTTCACAAACTCTTTTTCTACAAATCCGTTCATGAAGCCCATATACTCTTCTTTTCCACCAAATCTGTAAGGTGAGCAAAGCGTAGATACATTTAAACTTTTCCAGAACTCAACATTAGTTTAATGTACTACCAACATGAATCAGTTCCTTTTTTTCCGTTTTTTTCCTTCCGATTTGAAACTGTCTACCAAACAGTCTCGTTACCTGAAACTTTAAGCCTTAATTGAGGCCAGAAAGGGTAGTTAATTTTAACTCGAATTTTCCTACTTAACATTACTAACTTCAGAAAATCCTGGTAGAGATGGATTGAGGAGAAAGTGACGTCAGAAAGTCACTAAATTAAGAATGTAGTACGTACACGTAACTGATTTTAGTATGAAGCACGTGAACATACTTAATAAGCTGCATTCACTCACTGCAATTTTAAACCGGTGAGTGTATGACGTCATTCCTCCACCTAGCTCACTGAGATCTTACCCGCCAGTTTTGAACACGAATAATGGCGGACAGTTTAGTAGAAACAATGACACTCAAAGTAAATAGCGTTGTGTTCGAAATTAGAGTTCAAATTTTCGTCAATCGGGTGCTCAGAAGGCACGCTTGCGAAATTTGAAGGAAAAAGAAAAGTGATTTTGTTTTTAATCGTAGTAGGAAGTGAAATTCAAAAACTCCAGTACAAATTAATAAGTACTAAAAACAGTTTGGAACGCGTGCGACGGGAAATGTTTGATGTGGCCGTAAAATATTTGTAAGAATATTTGTTTGCTGTTGGGTTAAAATGGAAAATTCAACCAAACTTTTACACCATTCATTTTCTTTTGTCGAAAACGGGTGTTTACCTTGTAAAGTTGGCCAAATTCTGCATCACCTTGGCAATCAGTGTTAGAGCTCTTGATGTTTTCTCATCTGGATATTCTGCAAAATGCATGATCGGCAGTAATCCCTGATTAAACTAGGAGGCGTTTTCGGGTATTACGTATACGGATATTACGAAAGTTGTCTAACTGTACCCAAGGAATTTCTACGACAATGGAACACGTAAGATTGACCATTCTTTAAAATTCTGGAGAATTGTAGAACGTCGATTTATCACTTTACTTCCTTGCAATGGATTATAATAATGTAATGATTTTTAAGAGTCTTGACTCTTGTTTACTGCAAATATATTCCAAACGAACGGATATCATGCTAACCTTGCACAAGGTGAAATAAGCTTGGAGATAAAATGGCAGGGCACAAAAACCGCAAGAAGATGGAGCCACTGGAAAGGAAATGTAAAAACATGTGATTTGATGAGTTCAGTTTCTATAAGTTCGTATCTTTTAAAAAGAGAAGGCATTAACAGCCAAACTACTGTAAACTGACCTGATTAATTTTGTGCTCAAATCTTCACTTCCTCCTTCACGCCAACGACGGAATTCATGAAAAGTCGCTCGAAGATCACTGAGGCAAAGGGAAGAACATTTGTGTTTTTCATCATATATCGTTTCTTTTCCGTCTTAATTAGGATGGCCATAAGGTGGATCATGGCATGATAAAGATCTTACGGTAGAAGCTCAGCTTTTAGCACTCCCAATTGTTTCTTCTCTTTTGCAGAATGCAACAGCATGCAATAGTACTTTTCGGAGATCTCATTGTACCGAATTTTGCATTCTTTACCTTTAGATTGTTGAGAAGCTAAACCTACTACTTCTATGTTAAGCCGACGTAGGCCAAAGAAAATTACAATACTTTTCAAGTTTTCAATGAGCATTATGTACATTTGCTAAAAGTAACTTTACTGAAATTCACATATCCCAAAGGCTACACCGGGCGTTTCCCTCTCTGTCCAATTATCCACTCTTGGTACAGCGAAATACGAAGCTATAAGAGAAACATGAAAACTGAAATTCTAAAAGATCGAGTACAATCAGTTCGGACGACAAGTAATACCTCCTCTCACCTGGGAAAGAAGCAGGAAGAACACATTATTAGGGTCCAGACCTTCTCGACAAACGTTTTCAGGTTATCTTTGTTGGCTTCGACATTTCCGGATGTCTTTTTTGATGGGTCGACCTAGAAAACATTGCTCCGAAAATTAACACTGGTTTGAAAATTTCGGAAATGAGGCGAGTTTTAGTTCTTGTTAGGACTTTGCAGCTCCTTGTGAATACAAAACATCCTTACCTCACAATCATCTTCAAATTCGTAAACTGACTGAACAAAATCTCCCAGTGTTTCTTGTAAGTACTGAAGGGGAAAAATCACTTCGAGTATGAATTTAGGAACAATCGGTAGTGTCATCTCGTAGAACAGTTTTCAAATGACGACAGTAATTTCACAATTTCTCTGGTTTTGCATTAAGTATGCTTTGGAAATGGATTAAAGATCTCGCACCATATGATCAGCCAATCAGACACAAGATCAGTACCAGTGTAAACTTACTCTCACGCGTTTTCCCGCTGCTCCATTAGAGCATCCATTTGCAGCATGCATTAGAGCAGTTTTCACTCGAGTGTCGAAAGTAATAATAATAATAATAAACACTTTATTTAAGTCTTAGGTTATTTAGCTGAGCGCGAGTGCTCTAGTAATTGAGGAGACTACAAATCAACTGAAATCAGAGCAAATCAAATCAAATGTTGGTTTTTGTGGAGAGGGGAAAACCGGAGAACCCGGAAAAAAAAATTCTCGAAGCAGAGTAGAGAAACCAACAAACTCAGTCCACATATGACGCCGAGACCGGGAATCGAACCCGGGCCACATTGGTGGAAGGCGAGTGCTCTCGCCACTGCGCCAACCCTACTCCCCTGTAATTACGCGACTGCGAACTTTCAAACCAATCGAACGCAAAACTAAAACCGTTTTCAACTTAGGCATTCTGATTTTCCCGCGCTTGGCGCCGGCTGCGTTCCCTTGCGTTCCGATTGGCTAGTACACGTACAATACAATGCAATACAATACAAAGCCATGAATCACTTCAATTTGAGGTTGATTGAAGGGTATATTTCCTTCACAACGTGATTGACTGAGTCTGTAATTTCGTACATTGGTTTTGGTTTTATTACACTTCATTGAAAACCGCTCTAGTTTTGGAAAACTAAGATGGACTGAGAAATGGAGAACAAATTAATGTCTCACCGATTCACCAATCATTTTCATGTAGGAATCCATGGCTTTTGTAGCAAAGGAATTACCGCGAAACACGAGGTTTTCATCTTCTGCAAGGTAAGTAAAACAACAACATCGCGAAATTAGTCCAGCGAACAACCCAAAGCTGCATAGACATACGGACGCAAATTCCGAGGAGCCACATGGCACCGAAACTGCAACATCAACGAAATGAAATGAACAAAACCGGCAGCGATGAAGTCGTCAATTTGCGACAGTAGATTTCCTGGTAAACGAAAATCTGAATCGGAGACAAGAAACTAACCCCTGCTGCGATAACTGCAAGCTTTGAAATTTGGAGGGAGAACATGCACGGCTCCTTCACCCAATAAGGACCCTTAATATATGAGAAGAGCTCCTCAGTTTTATAACATAAACTATTTTTTCCAGCATTTCCTCGTGAAAACATTAGTACTTATAAAATCAAGATCCTTTTTTTATACACGACCAGCGTTAAAGCAACTACATGCTTGTGGGGTCGTGTACTAACTATAATAAAAATACAATACAAGAAATAAAAGGTTAAAGAAACTGAAAACTAACTATTGTTGAACATACTACACATAAGGGGTAAATATACACCAAAAAATGCGTAAAAATTCAATTTAAAATCTAAAATCCCTCATTTTTTTTTTAGTTACTGACTGAACTGATAAACTGTTAAAAGTGAGTTCCCTAATTAATTAAAGGATCTGATCTCACTTTTCTATAGAATTCCTTAAATTAATGGAATCATTATAATAATCCAAAACAAAATTCCACAGCACAGCTCCTCTATATCAAATTGAATTCTTCATAAAAGGATATAATGAATTTTTCATAAAACGATATAATTACCCAAATTCTTCACTTCTTCCAGCACGATACTTGAGAGAAACTCCGTTGCCTTTCCATTGGCCTGTAAAATTCTCAGTAGCACTCGAGAGATCTCGTCCTGTATTGAAAAGTTAATTGTATGATTGAGTGAGTGCGGAGTTGAGCAGTCAGGAATATTGTCACAAGGATCTTAAAGAGTTTTGACAATTTAGACCAAAACTGCGACAAATTTATGATATATGCCTCTAGAGATGACAAAAGAACGTTTACTGGGCTTTTTTCTTCTTCTTCTTCTAAAAACGAGAAAAATGAAACTTGGAGCGTTCGGTTGTATGCCCATTGTGGTCATTTTTACCGCGAGATAATTTTTACGGGTGTCGGGTCGCTCGCAGAGAAACGTTTACCAAAAATCCACAGTTACTCCACTTTCAAACAGATTCATTGGCCACTCAAACCGGACTCAGAAAAGAGTCATCGTTACACTCACAAACAGTGCTCCTCAAATCACTGATTACTGATATATTTTGATTCCAAACCTTAAGTTTGACGCTGACCACCGGCTCCAAGGCTTGGCAAATTGTCATGAAGTTACGTTTTAAATACTGCAATTAAAAGAAAAAAAAACACACACACACATACAAGCACCGTGAATAACATGAAATAATCCGGCGACGAAGCAAAAATGGTATGAAAAGATAACACTCTTTGATGAAGGATCCCTTTTTTCACAGTTGACACCACTGAATTGATTGTTTCCATAATAACCATGTAAGAAAGCAAACAAGAAAACAAACAAAGGAAAAGAACAGGAATAGAAGAAAACACGACGCGACAAGAATGGAGGAGAGGAGAGAGGACAGAGGACAGAAGAGAGAGAGGAGGACAGGAGACGGGAATGGAAGAGAAGGCAGGTGAGGAAAGGAGAGGAGAGGACAAAAGATGCCATACCTCTAGCAGTTCATTGTAGCACTTCACCGGGAGAATTGAAACTTTCTGACAGAAAAGACAAAGCAGATATGGTAAGTGAAAACGTCGTTTCAGTGGCCGTTTTTATACTAGAGACGCATAATCCCTCCAGACGAATTATTGGTCCGCCCTCATTTTATTCGACTAGTATAAAAACGGGGACGAACTATAATTGACGCATAATCGGTCTGGGACGAACTTGGGCGAACATTTGTTCTGCATCTGTTAAGTTCGTCTAGTGTAAAGACGGGCACAAGACACAGTGTTTTGTTTATAACAAACGGAGGCATAAGGCGAGGAGATTACCTGATATTTAAAGCGCAGTCTGATGCTCGGTGCCTCCCCTCCATTCGTTTTGTTGCTGTCCATGGTTACAGCGTACCATTTTTCCACCTCTACTCCAATTTCCAATGAGTCAACTGGTACATCCACGGAGCCTGTAAGGGAATAATTGGAATGATTTATGAGTGAAAGGCAGCAATCTATTCAGGAACCCTTTAGCGAGGCCGTTGCAAAGGAATTCAGCGGTTCGGCTTTGTGAGTCAAATCAGCCCCGCCCAAGCCAACAAAAACAAAACCAAAAAGGAATGAAAACACTTTGTGTCGGTTAGTGACAAACGTTTCTACGCTTGATATGATTTTCCTTGTTTTATATCAGAACATACCGTGTTTTCTTCAGTCAAGCTACTTTATGTGTGTCTCAGAGCAAAAATTATAATTGCAACTAAAATAATTTAACTAAAATAACGAAAACGCGAACTCTGTTAAGTGACAGTATATTATGGTGAGCAGCTCGTGTTTATCTTCATTTCTATAGGAACGGCTTAACGTGTTGAATACCTACTAAAACTGTTGATCATAACGTAACCGAATGTACTTCAAAAACTAAGGAACGAATCAAACATGTATTTTCGTACGTGAATTGCTCCAAAACAAACAAGCTATCCACGCCTACCGATAGGTTTTCTCTTCTCTTTCTTGTTCTTGCCATCGACTTCCTTGTAAATTTGCACTGTAATAGTCTTTACTTCGGGTAAATCACTGAAAATGGCACAAAAGTGTCAAACTTAAAGGCAAAACAACGAAACAGGTAAAACTGAATACTGAAAAGTGAACACCAAAAAATACTTTTATCACATTGGGCTCAGTTCTTCAAACGGTGGATAACGCTATCCACCGGATAAATCACTATCCAGCGGATAAGTGTTAGCAAACCCACTTGAGCAAAACAGCAAGTTCTAAGGAACGAAGCGAGCCCATCCGTTAGATAGGCAGCACCCGTTACTCACCACTACACCACCGAGTTGCTCGGCAAAGCTCCCGTTAATTTTGGGTATGAGAACATTCTATACAAAATATATTAAGCCGTAAATAAAAGCAACAACTAGCCCTAACTTCATCCTAATTCCAACCCTACACACCCTTATCCTTTTCATTCTGATCGTAGTTTAAGTTGATTTAGACTACGTTTTTAGGCTTAATTTGGGACGAAAGGATTGGTTACTACTCAGTTAACGCAACACGATGAAGACAATACAGAACTTTGTTGCAGCAATTTGGACAGTAACAACCCCTTGCTTCTTTAACCCAGCAGTCTTAATGTTATAGGCTTGGGCAAAATGTCACTATAAAGAATATATATATTTTTGTTTTGTTTTGTTGTTGTTGTTGTTGTTTTTTGTTGAACGCTCTTGACATGGGAAGTGCGAGCTATACATAACACCTAGTTGACTCCACATTTCTGTAAACTAGGTGAGGTAAAGGTAAATCGCTCTAAAGTCATGGCGGTTGATGCGGCCATGGCTTGTCCCGGTTTCCGTAGCAAGAAGCAACAAAGAAAATTTCTGCTCTCTATTGGACGGGATGCTAGTTCATCGCAGGGTTATCCCCAATCAGACTTAACCCACCCTCGCGCCTTCGCTCTCTAAACTAGGAAAAAGAAAACTTAGCTCAACTTACTTGAAGGCAAAATTTTCTCCCCAAAACAAAAGATCTGACTTCGTCTTTGAGGACGTTTTAGCATAGATGACTTTATCGAAAAACAGCTCGCAGCAAAAGCTACCGGAAAAAAGAATGAAAAGAATAAGTTTAGCAAATACTACATCACATTAATTCTCAAACTATCGTGCACTGTAAGTTCAAACGTGGATTACAGTTCATTTTCAATGCTTACGTCTGTAAAGAGATCAACGATGTAAAGTAATTTTGACAACAACCGAATTTTAGGGCAGTGTATTAAACCTTAACTGGGAGAGAGCATCCCAACCATGATGAACAGCCAGGATCTTGGAAGTAGCCTGCGCGCAGTAGGATATCTAACTAATAATTTGCAAAACAAAGGAAAATGCAAGTTATTCCTCTCAACTTCGACTATTTTCTTTTGTTCCTGCACAATTCGAAAGTAGCCTAGCTATTGTGTAACCTTATTATACCACAAAGTTTCTAACCTTGAGTAATATACGCACACTTTTCACTTTTGGGACATAATCAACGTTTTCCTCTTGAAAAAAATGACCAAAACTCTTAAAAAGAAACATACTGGGAGATCCAGGGGCAGTTTGTCGGGACGGGAATCGCGAAACTGAGTTCACAAGACGAAAACTACTTCTGTAAGAAAACACAAGCACTTGGCGCGTGCATTGATATTTCGAATTGACTCCTTTACCGTCGTTTAGGCTTGTCTGTGAGTCCTTTGGCCTCCACAATCCACACTGTTAATCCAATGTCTGTCCTATATTGAACGTCTCTCGTCGGTTGGATCGATTTCTTGATGCTGTGAACACGAAAGAACAATCGATGAAACACATACACTGATGCACTTAAAGTGGCGAGGGGCAAGGAATGGGAATCAACAATTAGTTACGGCAACATTTTTCACGACAACGGAAAATAACAAAGCTTTATCCCCTTAAGACACGTTTTTTTTGTTTTTAGACAATCGGACAAACTAGTTCAAATATCCTTCGATCGTCAACAAATTGTGGCCTTAATAGACCCGATAAAACTACATACTCTATAAAGTTCCCATTAAAAGACTTAGAGACATAAAGAAACAAAGCAAAATACCATTTTACCTGACCGAAATTCTTTGCTCACGGACCATGGTCACACATAAAATAACCAACTAGTAAGGTCAGTTCTATGATCGATTCAACTTAACGTGCTGTCAATCATGAAACTAATATTTTAAGTTACTCTGGTGAAGGTTTCGGACGGTCTCGCCAAATGAAAAGCTACTTTTGGTTTCGAGAATGCTCATCACTTATCAACTCTCAAAATGTAGACAATCTACTTGTTGAGTGTTCATCGAGGCTTAATATGTTTGTGAAAGCAGAAATAAAAGTTAGGGAAATGCTCTTCAATTAAAAGTGACAAAGGAAGACTCTAGAGGTCCCGCCAAATAATGGCCAATCGGATTAGGCCTGAAAACCACAACGCGCTTCATTGGTCCACAACCAAGGGCCGTACGAGCGATTGCTCGCGGTAAATGCAAACCATGACAGAAATCCAGCAGCAGCCGTTCTAAAAATAGATACAGTAAACTGATGGGCCGTATTCCATATCGAGATAAAGAGCAAAGAGCCAAAGATGCTCTTTTCTGATAAAGAGCATCTGTTGAAGCCATGGGAGAAACTTAGCTGAAATCTGTTTGAAACGCCTAGCTTTTTGAAAATATCTAGTGAAAACTGAATTAGCCTCATAAACTTTAGAAACCGAGATTCCAGCTCACTTCCTGGCGTGTGTTCTCCTTGTTTCGTACTGTTTCTGTTCACAGCTCATCAGGAGAAGTACCACCATGAGAAGTGTCTTGGTCAGTGAAAACAAAGAAATGGCGACGCCAGTTTCAATCGATTTAATCCTTGAAGTATTCTTACCTGACGACCCATTTTTCAAGCTCCTGAGAACTTCGACAGGAAAAGTATTTGGTCTCATGAGGTGTGGTTACTTGGAAACAGTGCTGCCTCGAGAGAATGCTGGGATGGATGGGCCGAACCGTCACGTGACCACTAATCGACAAGTCCACGCTGTCCTGTTTGAGAAATAAAATTCAAAGCACTGAATGAGAGGAAAGTGGTTGTCTTAACTGAATCTCAAGCCATTTTTTTGTTTTACTACTCTATCTCCGTCGTTAGGCCACATTAAATGTATGCAACCTTAAGCAAGGAGAAAAAAAAATTGTAGCTACCTGATTTAGGCAGCGATTACTTAACAAACATTCCACTGG
Organism: Astreopora myriophthalma; assembly: GCA_014634185.1. NCBI lineage: Eukaryota > Metazoa > Cnidaria > Anthozoa > Scleractinia > Acroporidae > Astreopora > Astreopora myriophthalma. Next base: position 310,257 of record BLFK01000866.1, read on the forward strand.
GAAGACCTTTCACTGCAATTCTTCTGTGAATTCCAGGCCTACAGTGCCAATCTGCAGATAGAAACTTGCTTTGTACAAAGAATACAAAACACAAATAACCCAAGGTGGTTATGCTTTTGCAGCTTCTGTCTCTCAATTCTGAAACGAGTGGCCAATAATGTACCAAAACAGACTTTTTACTTGTTGAAAAAAGCTGGACAAACATTTTACTTGTTGAAAAAAGCTGGCTTGTCACATTTCAAAAATCTGTCCTTTAAATTTGCTGTTTCACCGAGAAACAGTCATGAACAATTATTATTATTATTATTTATTTTTTTTAAGAAAACGCTCATGTGATGTGATTTTCGCCAGTGGAAATATTTGAAAATGGTATATATCATCCCTTAGCAAGTATAGTAATCTATAATAATCTAGTAGAAATCCACTCACATACTATAACAAATCATGTTATCTGATTGGCTCGCTACTCGCATCTACTGATCTATTTTGAACAAAAATGCCTTCTTCGAATCTTAAAATCAATAAAACTTAATTGGCATGAATTCGAAGGTAGTATGTGAATAGAAGCAACATTTATTTACAGTCTGTCCACTTTGAATCTATTGACTCATAGAGAATTGGAACTTGTAGTCTAATTGGTAATTATTGCTACAGCTACTCGTCCGTATTGTTTTAGTCTCAGCCCATGGAAGTCTTCTTACAGTAATAAGGTTTTATTCCGTTGTGAGGTTTAGGCTGTTATTCTGCCATAACTCGACTAAAGATTCACCATCGGTTGAGGTAGCAGAACGCTAATCGACGAAGTTAGCTATTTTTCAGTTTTATAAATACTTTGATCCCTGTCACTGCCGCCGCCACTGTCATAGTCCCTTTTTTTCTTTTAAGTACTTAAAGGGGCTCTGTCGCGCTACTTTGGCCTCACTGTAAATTGCTGAAAGATGTCTTTAAATCAGTGAAAACCCAAGATAAAAATGCAGTTTGTTCATTAAAAAGCATGTTAATGTACTGAGACTATTTACTGCCTTCTGTTGTTGCGGATGGCAAAGATGGAAACGGATCGCATTTTGAAAAAAAATCATGAACCTAAATTTTCGCAGCTGATCTTAAAGACATGGGAAAAAATCGCTTTATATCCTCCTCCTAAATTTAAGAGAATAGTTTGGGCGTAAGTAAAGCTCATAAAGAAGGATTTCTGCGTTTTCGCAGCAAATTTTCGGTGAAAGAGCCCCTTTTAGCTTGATCGAAGCTTGATAATTTCCTGAGTTCTCTCTTGATAATTTCCTGAGTTCTCTCTCGGACCCTCAGTTGAAAATCGAGTGGCGAGGTGGAGGTGTTGAAGCTGAGTCTAAATAAAACACTGCTAATTCAAATGACAATAAAACAACAACAAAGAAAAACAAACAAACATATAGTCCTGTTGAGCTTCATTGATGCACACAAACCCAATAGAGATTGGCCGAAATATCTCAGAGAAATCAATAGAGTCAGAAACACGAGTGCACTCACCACTGCACGCTAACGCCCCCACTGTGCGATCTCTAGAATGAGTTCTGGCTCCTTATCGAAGTGTATTAAAATTGAGATTTAGGTTCATTTGGCCGCATTTTAGTGGATGTTTGTTAGTTAGGTTTTTCTCTTCACAAAGAATATAATGGAAAGTTGACACGACAAAGGAAACTACGGAAAACGCAAAAGCGCATTGAAGTAAGAAACGTTCAGAAGGGATCCAGTACCCTACAACAGTGGTCATCGTTGAGTATCACACGACCAGTTGCATTGTAGTCTTGCCTCCATAAGCTACAGTGTTTGATTGTCTGTTTGTTCGTTTTTTTGTTTTTAATCAGTATTCTCCTGAAAAACTACATGGTTGACGGAAAGTGAGGTAATCAAAGTATCAGTAGTCTCCGTTACCTCACACGAGGATTGATTTAATTTTAAAAAATTACGTGCTTGTCAAAACCTGTCAGTAATTTTAGAATTCTTGGTGTAATCCATTAAGCCCTTAGTGATCAACGTATAACGTCACACACTTTAAACGAGCATTAACACCAAAAATGTCTCGAAATTTTATTTGCCAAAGAAGAACTGGTAAAGGGAGTAACTTGCCTTTGAGAATACTTTTATATTTTCCGGCGGAGTTTGAAAATGTTAATGGTGCCAATTAGAATAAAATTATTCTGGAGGACGGTTGTGGTATGATTATTTTTATCGCCTGACACTTGAGATAAAATGCATCAAGAAGGCATTGTTAAACTAATTCCCTTTTCACTGCAACCAATAAAAAATAGTTGTAATTTCCCTGCAAGGAAACATCTTTCAACTTAGGAATGTTCTAATTCGTGGCACGGAAGGGGTTTCTAACCTCAAATTCTTTTTACTGTTTATTGTTTCCCTTAATACATTAACGCACCTTAAAATCAAGGAAGGCGTAAACATTTCATATAATTACTATTCTAAACAAAAGCGCGCTTTCAACGGCCCTGTGCTTTGTTCAAACAAGTGATGATGAAAACGGACAGGGCACTACAAATATTTCCGCAAGTAACTTTTATATTTGACTGAAGGACAGAAAGCTGTTTCTACACAGGAAGTTTGAGTATACATTACTCCTTCGTTTTGTTCTTCGCACTCTCACTTTTTCATCACAAATACTACAAATACCAAGATTCATTTTCTCTGTTTTGCAGAAAAAGTGTTCCCATTGGGGTAATTCTACGGATTTCTTATTACTTCTCTCTTCCATGAAAGTGCAGAAATGCACCCTTGTCTGTTGTCTATACCTTTGTTTACTTGCACCTAGCGTCCGAGGATAAGTTGAACGCCTAAACCGACCATAGCATACAGTAGAAGAGCATAACTTGCGTTAGATAGCCTGAGACGTGTTTTCAAATCTACTCGAGGCTTTACATCGCCTTTCAGTCGACAAAACTTTTGATAGTTACTTGGGACTTTCCCGACGGAGCTCTTTGTAAAAGTAATTATCGAACACACGCTTTCTGTTTTGATTCGAAACCATTTTATGTTTACATTCTAAATGGACAGGCATTATTTAACCATCAATAACGTCTGCAGAGTTATCGAAAACATCAGGTTAGGAGACATTTTGAAGGAAGCCTGCCTGTTCAAGTCACCTGAGAGCTAACCTGTCGCCGAGCGTATGGCCGAAAGTCGAAACTGACGTGGGTTGAGAAAAAATAAATAAATTCATTGTGACAGTGTCCCTTTTCCTGCTGATTTTATTGCATTCCTTGACGCTCTAGTATTCCCTGTTTATTAGACACTGGAAATTTTGAAGAAGATCAAGACGCAGCACTGAGTTACTGTAGAGTTCGCATACAATTCATCCCACGCCATCAGCGAAACGATGACACAAAAGTAACTGAGGAACAAGAAACAAAACCTCAAATTCCCCATACACTGATTCCACGCGTTGGGTCCGTCCTCAATTTATCCAGACTTCAAAACTGATGTAGAAAGGCAGTTTCAATCAAACTAGTCTCACATAGCAGTAAAATATAGGCCGGCCTATTCCGAACTATATCGCACTATGATCATATTAGAAGTACAATTTAAAACAATGGATCACTTACAGTTGTTGTTTTCATCTTGCTATCCAGTGTTTCCTGTGATCTCCATCTTGGGATAGGCGGTGGACTTAAGCTTGAAAAGCCGCTGGGAATTCAGTCAAAAATACCCAAATTAAAACGATCGTCTGTTTGATAACGTATACTGTCTTGCTTTTGAACGCCGCAACGTGTTCAAATGGCTTTTAGGCTAATGACCAATCAGTAACTTGCTGTGACATCAGATCATTCATAATTTATAAAACTCTCGACGCGACCACATGATCGGTGAAATATTCAGCTGATTAACTTCTAAATGAACTAGATGAATTGGGAATAATTTCTAAAAAAGCAGCTAATTGGTTGACGAGTTAATGCTTTGTATGCATATGAAACAGCTGGCAATGAGGATTTCATGACTCAAAAACCAAAATAATAAAAATGATAACGAAAGTGATAAATATAGATTAATGTATGCATAGCACAGTCTCTAAGCACTCTTCGGCATACTGATTTGTGAACAATGCTCTGAACGTACTCTGGATGGTTAATTATTAAATTTTCTTTATTTTTTTGCGGGCAAATATTTCTAAACGATAAGCGAGGGTTTAAAGTAGCACTTTTAAAAGATTGGCTTTGTACTTTATGTGAAGTCTCAGTAAAAATCGTTAATTGAGAGTTAGTGCATCAATGTGGCCTAGTTGAAGGAAGGGTTTGTTATGGCACGCGATGTACACAAGTGCATTGCTGTATAAAAAACTTGAAAGATCAAATATATTGAGCAAACTATACTCATGTACTCTCGAATCGTGTTGTTGTAACAATGAACTATGAGGCAGCTTCGAAGCTATTTCGATATCGGACTCGCATGCCTATCGGCAAGACCAAGACAACTTTGAGACAATAACATAGTACATCATTTCCTCCGCACACCGGTTATATAAATGAAAGCGCGACGTACAGGAAATGAAACTAAAAGCCATGGGCTACTGGACTATGACAATACATCGACGGGAGAGAAAGGAAGTAAATAACCATGGCCTACTACATGGCTATGTGTCAGTATTCGGTTGCATAGCTTCAACTTGTAATTTCGTTTCCAAAGCGGCGGAATTTGAGCTTCGATTATAGAAGACTAACCTCGCTACACCAGACAAGCTTAAAGTTTCAACTCATAAAAGATACAGGAGGATATATTACGCTATATACAATACGTCTCCTTGAGAAGGTGGTCATGGTCGTTTAAAGGTGAAACCTCCTGACTGAGATGGTTGCAGCATGCAACTGCCTACCGTTTTATGGCCCGCAGAGTTTGAGATGACTCCGAAACATAAATACTCGGTGTCTGCATAGTTGTGCAAATTGTGAATGATCCTGCATAACAGCTGCTTCAGTGAAGCTAATTAAGTTGATTTCCTCCAACTACGAGACACATTTCCCAAAAAATTATAACCAAAACGGCATTTCGAACGAAGCAGCGTTTCGAAGGAACAACGGACTTGGTGGAATAGTATTTTGTAAGCAATTACAATGGAGAGGGATTAAGTAGTTTGTTCGGAACTTTCGAGCTTTTGTAGCACGCTTAGTGCGGTTTATAAAAGGGCGAAAAATACTTAAGAAAAGCTAATTGAAGGCACCATTCAAACGGAGTTCAATGATTACAATAATGAGCTTCCGAACACGTTAGTACAACGGCATGCACTCTGTTCTTTCACTTAACAACAAGCTTAATTAATAACTGAAAGACAGATTAAAACATTTTTGTTGCGGTGTGTTTGAAAATCAATTCACTTAAGTTCATGTTATCCTTATTTTGCGTTGAAAAAACCGCAGTTCCTGACTGTCATCGGTAAAGAGAAGACAAGTAAGATCTCTTCCGAAAAAAAAAATGCATACATACAATTTCGTATGACACTCGTCTAAAACAAAACTTGGCAATTAAAACTTTCCGCCTCTTTTTACCCTTTCCACTTGCGACTGAATGCCTCCCTTAAATAGCTAATAGGTATAGTTAATTCAGTTTACTGTAGAAGAATAAAGTAGAACTTCGATTTAACATGCCTCTATCTAAAAAAATTCTTGCCAGCGTGACGAAAGATATTCTTGAGCTTTCTTAAAGCAAAATGAATGGAAAATAACCAACCCACAAAGAAAATCTGGTATGATGAATTCCATGGTCCCTTGGCACCTTGTTAAATCAAGATTCCACTGTAGTTCGATATTTTTGAACCTTTCCTTATCTAAATTAACTCGGGGGACTGAGACCTTAATCTCTATGAGTGAAAAAGGGCTGTAAAAACTGGGTTAGTGAACTACCCACCTCGCAGAATTTGGGCAGATAAAAAGAAACAAAATCAGCAAACTCCCTCAGTCTCGCAGTTTTGGCAGTCGCAGTATCCTTCTGATAAAATGTATCCTTTCGTCTGTAAACAATTCACAGTATTTTCCAGCCTTTTTAGCCATCTGTACTTACCCGTCATCATTGTTCAAGGTTCTTGGTATAAACAAACTTCTCGAGCGATGCGACCTCAATCCTTCGGCAATTTTCTTGGAAATGTCCTGAAAGAAAATGGACCGGTTGACAACTTACAAGCTAGAAGTAACGACAAATATTGTTCGCAACATTCTTGTGGGATTTTCAGTCACAATAAGGAAACCATGCTGACGTAACATTCTTATCCAAGGTGATGAAAGGCTTTATTTTAGGGACTGGATGTCCTCTGACCAGGAAATTAGTGCCAAATTCATTTTATCCCGCGTAACTGAGAAGAAAACAGCATTTTGTCATACCAACATACACTATTAACTACCAGTACTTCTACCACGTCTCTCAACGAATTTGTTTTCAAAAATGATATTGACATCAGGGATAGCGAAGTTACCGTGAAAACCGATTAACATCCCTCAACAAAACGGAGATAAAGCCACACAAAAATGATCGCCAAGACATTTTTGGTCAAAGTGACTTTAGTTTAAAGATAAACAAAATATTTGACACAAAAATTGTTTCATGCCAAATTAAGTAAAAGTTTAATCCATGTAAAACGTGTTAATTCCGCCCTGACAAAACAGACAAGAGTTCAGACGTTTTGCAAATGAAACGCTCAACATTTCGAGAATACTTTATATTACCTCTGGTACCCATATTTCATCTTTGCCTCTTAAAAGCTATTTGACTTTTTACCAGTGTTCGAATTAAATTTAAAATCGACAGCTACCACGTCCGGCCGTCTTAATTTCCTTCGATATTGCTAGCACCAAAGCGAAATCCCACCTTGGATTGATCACATCACTGAACAGACCGCAAGAGCCTTCAAAATCAGAAAACAGCTCTAATATTGGCCTCAGTCGCATTCTCCGCTGTCACATGAAACTTGAATAATTAGAGAGAGAAAATGAATTGTCATTCTCTTGTTCTTTAAACAGAAGTAAAGCCCCAAAATTCGTTCTTTCGAATTATTCGGTGCAGACTGTGCGTTTTTGCGGTGATTCTTTCGGCGTGGTTGGTTACAACATGTAAAAAGTTAAGCCTTGAAGTTACGTTTAAAAGTGGCAGCCCTGCATTGCTTCAGTACTTCTAATTTTGTAAAACACACGTGTATCGCTATTCACTGTGCATTGATTGCAAAATTTACCGTTTTGCTGTTAATATGCGCTCAAAAGTTCGTTCGTTTGTCACGTGTTAGAATGTGAACGATCCTAATAGCGTGAAACAGACCTGAACTATGATTATATGAAGTCACGAGGGCAAATTCTAAACAGCACCCACTTCAACGACTAAAAACGAGGAATTGGTTAACATAGGTGTTTCCACAGCTGAGGAGTTCAATAGAAAATAGAAAAGACAAAACAAAGATAGCCTTACCTCCTGAAACGAGAAGACCGTCTCAGAATGTTCACTTGATATAGTACATGGCGGCGATTGTTTATGGAAAACGCTGACGAATATGATGTGAGCCCCAGGCTTACGGTCGTGAGCGCAGTGAAGTAAGGAATGCCACGACCGACCGCAACCATCAAAATAGCATATTAAAAAATAATTAAATTATGTATTTATTATAAAAGAAATTGTGCTTAATTTCCGTATATCAAAGAAACCCAAATCTACGTTTGATTCTGGTCGAGATCTTGGTATATGTTATGCGAACGAGGAAGTAACACAAGAAAGACGACATTGTCCTCAAAAAATCGCACAGCTTTTGCCGGCGCAAACTAAATTAAATTTGATGGCAAATTGAAAAAAAAAATGACAGACTGCCATGTCACCGTGGCATAGTTGTGGACTGAGAAGAGAACATATGGTTTACACAAATGTGATTCATGGAATAATTGAAACTTCCCTTCTTGATTTGCAATAAGGATTGCTTTGATAAATGATAGCAAAAATGGATTCCGGCTTTGTAAGGTTTCGTAACAGCTTATAAAGTTGCGTCACTCACAGATGGAAATCGAACGTTTAGTGCCGGAAAATCATGACACGGTGTTTTCAGTGAAACTTGAGGAAGGCTGACAATTACCTTGTCGAGACAAAAGACAGATCTAGAATCACGTTTAATTAACGCAAACGGCAAATGGCTAAGAGTAGGCTGCTGCTGGTCATAAGACCACCCAGATTATCTTATTGTAGCTTATTTCTCTCTTTTCAGTACTTGCTCGATAACTGAGGCCGCTGACTGAGGCTAGCGGACAAGAGAACGCTTACTTTTTGCAAACGGCAAATAAATGTAGTTATAAATCTACGGTGGCCTCGACTTTTCGAGAAAGAAAAAAAAACTTATTTTCTTCGGAAAGTAATTGGAGTGGGAAGTTGAAAGGAAAAGCGAAAAATAAATAAATAAATAAATACAATAATAAAACAACAGAAACAATTCGCTGAATGATGCTCAACTTTGCACGGAAACATTATGCTAATTTCGCATCTCACAAGATAAAAAGAACAATAGATTCAAAGATTGTGATCAATCGTCTAATGGTTTGCTTTGAAGAAAATTTGCAATTAGAATTAAGCCTATTTTAGTGTCAAAACACGAAACATTGCTTCTCTTCTCGGGTGGTCATCCTGATCTCTTAAGAAATATTGAAATAATTCAGTGTTAGAGAAAGCTCACCTCCTTCAGTGTTTGGGTTAATAACACAAAATTTGGCTCTAACTCTAAGGGTAAATTTGATCGAAGTCATCGAGTGTGACTATTCAAGTGAATGGCATTGAAAAATACTTCCCCGCGGTACTGTTTAATATACTGAACAAGGGGGTGTTAACTCTCACTTTCTTGTTTGGATGACTTCATCAACAAGTTTGACCCTTCGAATACAAAGCCATTGAGTTGTACTTTTCTCCCATTCTGTTTATAACCGAGTGCTATACAAAGCGGTTCTATCTCATCTGAGTCTGTAAGTAAACGGATGTCTGAAGTGTCTTCATTTACCAACGCTAAGTTAAGGGGCACTGTCATGAGGAATAATCGCGACTTTGATCAAAATTCCCTACGTTCGACACCTTCCTAAATCACTAATTCCGAGAAATCCTTAAAGTTGAATACAGACCCAAAGAATGAAATATGTTACAAGCCACTTTTTGTAAGTTACAAGAGGAACTTAAGAAGATCGGCTCGTCTTCAAGTTTAAACCCTTTAGCTTTCATCTTGGTCGCCTGCTGCTGAAAACATTTGTAAACAGTTTCTTTGCATTACAATAGCCTTTCAAAGCATTTTTATGATTTCATAATCATTGGTGAATTGTTTTCACCTTCAGGGAGCGGATTAAGGAGGCGGTGTGACGCTACTTTAGCAGGAATTGAGAGCGAACAAACAAAAAAACAAAACAAAACAAAAAAACCTTAAGGACGACCTCGCATCAATGGAAACCAAACAATAATAATAATAACAAAAAAATGGTCTTCTTACCGCGTCAAGAAAGACTAGCTTACTTCACTGAAAACTATTACTGCCTCGACTTGACTCTTATGGCAAGGGTAGAACTGCACCAATACTGGTTTGAACAAGTACGCCCAAGGATTATCTTAAAGAAAGTGCTCAAATGTATTGTTAACACTTTGCTTTTCCCGCTGAAATTCTTAAAATATGCACACCTTAGTTGTGCAGCAGCACTTTGCTAATAAGTTCTCTTATCGTAGAATGGAGTGCCTTTAAATAAAGCCTGAGACCCCACGTGACAGTAACCCTTTCAGATATTGTTCTTAGGGAACTCGTCACGATAAAAGTTGCTGTGGCAATCGTAAGTTGTGTTTAGAAGACACTAAATTTCATATTGTGCACTATCAGGATATGAAGACAAAGCAAGGCATAAATTTTGCCAAAGAAACAATGTGTAGGAAGTATTAAAATAGTAGAACTTGTAACACTGGTATGCATGTGTGTGTGTAAAAGGTAAGAAAGGAAAGGATCATCATAATGCGTGACTGAACAGTTCTCTCGACTTTGACCGTTAGTATCAAGCACTTTTATGGCCGTCACAATATGACGAAACTGACACATCATGGCTGCATTTAATTTTCGGAGCATCTCAAACACACAGAGAGATGTTCTAAAAAGACGACAAAGGACACATTCAGGGTGTTTCAAAAGTTCGTACCCTTTTTCCAAAAGATTTATCTTCGCATTTTGGAAGTCATATTCTTAGAGCAACTACCTGATTTTAAGAGCACATTCAGGCCACTGTGCTGAAAGTGCAAACGTTGATTATTAACTTGCAAGGCTTCACAGGCCCGCCAGTTTGGAGAGCAATATTTTTTCTCTGTTCAAAAAAGGGCACGAACTTTTCAAACACCCTGCACGCTATTCGCACCATGCCAATTGGGGTCTAGTTTAGATGTTTTCTTTGGAGGTTGCAGTCACAGACTGGGAAATCAGAGTTCCATTAAATTGCGGGCTACGAGTTTTGTCACAAAGGCGGTGATTACAGGGTAGGACCTTGAAATCAACTTACACTGAACTTTGAGGAGCGGCTTCCATTTTGAAGTGCCAACACGTCTTCAGAGTGGAACCTCCGTGAGTGACGGAGACGGTGCACCCGTGAAAGTCCTACAATAAATGAAAAAACTTTTTAACAACGAAAACCGGAAGCACAGGGCGGACACATGAGCGGCTTCATATCAAAATAAAGCGTAACCATCGGTGCACGTGTTCAGCTTTAAGCTTAAGGACAGAAATAGACACGGCCACTTTGTAATGTCTGCCAGAATAGACCCCCCCCCCCTCCCTCCTCGATACTAGCTAAGCGTGTTTCGTCTCTATTCTTGCTCCTGGGAAATTTCTCATCGTTTGTACTTTTTTCGTTCTACGACCAATAATACTACTGATGCATCGATAGATGCACTGCAATGAAGAATCGCAAAATCCGGCCAAAGCCGTCTAAGACACCCGAAGTAAATAGAAAAGGAAAACTTGATGATATTTGATGTGGAGCCAAAAATAACCAACCCTTCTGGAATCTAGCAGTCTCTTGTTATCTATTTGGTCTGTTTTATCCCTCAACCGTGGACCAAAAGATGGCCAAGAGCCAAATAAAAAGACATCCATGATATTACGAGACAAATTCAAGCCCTTCAAGTTGTCACTGAGTTATCTACCTCGATTGAAAATGATCATCTGGGTGACTGGAGTCCTGAGAAGGACTGTTGTTGTTGACTGACGTTTCGACAACCTGTGCGGAAGCCATCTTCAGAGTCAAGTTCACTTGACTCTGAAGATGGCTTCCGCACAGGTTGTCGAAACGTCAGTCAACAACAACAGTCCTTCTCAGGACTCCAGTCACCCAGATGATCATTTTCAATCGAGGTATGTTACTCCTGGGTTCAAACCATTTTCTTATTTACTGAGTTATCTATCACTGATTTCTTCAGTGTAAGATCTTCTCACTATTTTGGTATTCAATCGTCAGTGATATTTTACCACGAGTTCGTACCAACCGGAAGACACAGTATGGCAACAACAACCTTCCGAGAGTGGCTGCGATGCAAAAAGACAGTTAAACATTCAAAGTTGTAAAACTGTCGTTTAAGTTGGGTTTCTTTCTTTCATAGTTCGTTTCCAGTAAAAGATAATGCTACCAAACTGCTCTATATTCTTGATATTTTGCAACTCCTATTTTTAAGGACTAAAATGCCGGGACGTGTAAGCTTATAGTTCTTGTAGCAAGGATCTCCAGGTGATGTACATAGAGTGTGAAGAAACACTCAGTCATAACATGAGGTTTTGCCTTTGTTCCTACGTACAGCAAAAGTAGCGCGATTCAACGAGCTTGCAACTGGATCGTCGCAT
>BLFK01000866.1:322108-336443 GCA_014634185.1 Astreopora myriophthalma
GATGCACTGCAATGAAGAATCGCAAAATCCCACCAAAGCCGTCTAAGACACCCGAAGTAAATAGAAAAGGAAAACTTGATGATATTTGATGTGGAGCCAAAAATAACCATCCCTTCTGGAATCTAGCAGTCTCTTGTTATCTATCTGGTCTGTTTTATCCCTCAACCGTGGACCAAAAGATGGGATGGCCAAGAGCCAAATAAAAAGACATCCATGATATTACGAGACAAATTCGAGCCCTTCAAGTTGTCACTGAGTTATCTACCTCGATTGAAAATGATCATCTGGGTGACTGGAGTCCTGAGAAGGACTGTTGTTGTTGACTGACGTTTCGACAACCTGTGCGGAAGCCATCTTCAGAGTCAAGTTCACTTGACTCTGAAGATGGCTTCCGCACAGGTTGTCGAAACGTCAGTCAACAACAACAGTCCTTCTCGGGACTCCAGTCACCCAGATGATCATTTTCAATCGAGGTATGTTACTCCTGGGTTCAAACCATTTTCTTATTTACTGAGTTATCTATCACTGATTTCTTCAGTGTAAGATCTCACTATTTTGGTATTCAATCGTCAGTGATATTTTACCACGAGTTCGTACCAACCGGAAGACACAGTATGGCAACAAAACCCTTCCGAGAGTGGCTGCGATGCAAAAAAACAGTTAAACATTCAAAGTTGTAAAACTGTCGTTTAAGTTGGGTTTCTTTCTTTCATAGTTCGTTTCCAGTAAAAGATAATGCTACCAAACTGCTCTATATTCTTGATATTTTGCAACTCCTATTTTTAAGGACTAAAATGCCGGGACGTGTAAGCTTATAGTTCTTGTAGCAAGGATCTCCAGGTGATGTACATAGAGTGTGAAGAAACACTCAGTCATAACATGAGGTTTAGCCTATGTTCCTACGTACAGCAAAAGTAGCGCGATTCAACGAGCTTGCAACTGGATCGTCGCATCCTTATATTACTACTAGGTCGCTATTCTGACACCAGTATATATTATCTGCTACACGTGTAAATTATCTCGCTGATGCAAAATACCGTAAAAGTGTAACCTGAAATATGCAATCTTGCCCTCTTCTTTCTGTAGGAGAACATTTTGAAGTAAACCGCATGCTATATGACTATCCAAAAGCCAACCGACGGTTATAAACGTCTTAGACCGGGTCAACCCAAATAGCTACAACATACGAATACGTCAACCCTGCAGTATATGCGTTCATTCCTTGAGTTGTTGTATTGGAAAATACTGGACTATGAGGGGGCGCAGAAAATGTAAACAAGAAAGTTTGGTCATTAGCAAGAGATGGCACGCAAAAGAAGTATGTCCTTGTAGAATCCACTACAGGTTTTTATCTGTAACGTGTTATTAACTATTACAAAAACACGAACTTTTTTCATGACGCCATTTTATGCGAAAGAACCCAAAGAGGCCGTTATGTCTCGCGGGCTAAGCCGACATCCTTGTACCATTTTCTAAGAAAATCTATACTTTTACAAACAAACTTTTCTCTATTTCTGTTGTAGTTTGCTTTTGGCAGAGAAATAGTCTAACTTATTAGATCGAGGTTCATATTTGTCAAAAAAGACTGTCAACGGAGTTCGTTTTGATGCAGCATAAATGCAGAACAAGGTCAATCCCCTTCTACGTCACGTATATCAAAATAATACGTCAGAACATTGGTTGCCAACGCACTACCTTGAAGAAATGATGAATGAAATCAACAGTGATTGCGGAGTTCATTGTTATATCCTCTATTTCAAATTCTGTAACCTTTCGGCAGAACATAGCGCCACATAAAGAAACGGTATTTTTGTTACACATTTCGAATCGCTATACTGGCACATTTCGAATCATTGTAAAGTAAGAAATGATCAGAACATTTTTTACCAGGGAATCATCTTAAGCAAGCCGTTGCTATGCTTTTCCAGTAAAGGCTATTATTAAAAACTGAATCATTGGATAATGCAATTCAAGACTTTTAATTGGCTTAGCTATCATGGTATATGAGCTAATATACCATAACCTACAAATATGGTAAGTGTACGCGTCAGCTTAAAATTAAAAGGGAGCTAAAAAATTTTCCCTGAGGAAAAAATGGCGGCCGGCGAAAATCGCTTCGCGCCGGAGTTAAATGAAAAAGAAGTCCTTGAACTTTGTCTAATCTTGGGGGCGTTTTTAATCAAACAATTATTCCACTCGCGCTTGTTGGACATGAGATGATTATAGCCAACTCGGCGCTACGCGCCTCGTTGGTTATTTATCATCTCATATCCAACGCACGCTCCTGGAATAATTGTTAGATATCACATTTCGATCACTTAAATGTATCATTTGAAAACTGTGATGGTCTTGATGTTGGACAATTTTACAATGACGCTTTGCTTTTTCCGCTGCGTTACCGTTCACAAGGTCGTTTACTTTGGAGTACGCGTACAACTACTACTCTGAGCACGCGCAACTGTAAAAATGTCGACTTGCAAACATATTGCGCCTGCCCTGTGCAGAAAAGTCGAAAATCGTTCTCATATTCGTACTCCAAATTATGTTTTGTCCAAACACAACAATTAATGGAGGCATGTGGACAAGAATTGTTGAGTTTTTCATTGAAGCACTTTCAGCACTTTCTTTCGCAAAAATAAGTCGCGAAAAAAGGATACTAAATTCGAGATAATTTTCTTGGCAATTTTTGTCTTTGTTGGACAGCATGTAAAACCTTACCATTCACTGGTGCAGCTGTGCCTTTCAAACAAAGCTGAAGCGTGAAATCCAATTCATCAACAGCGCCAAAAAATTCGCCTAACTTCATTAACTCGCTGTAGTGTTTACAAGTGCATCGGGGACTTCCCAGCGCGGGAATCTTGTGGTCATGTGACAGTGTGAGGGTGTGAATAGCGGGGGGTTAACTGAGGGTTTGCTAGGCGTTTTGCACAAGCGGGGTTCGCGACGAGGATGGCCGAAAAGCATTTACCGACGACGGACTTCTCTGGACCTGCCTCGCAAGTCGCGGAGAAGTGGAGTAAATGGAAGTGTGCGTTTGAATACTATGCTGCCCGCAAGGGGATCGATAATGTCGGTAAGAAGACGTCTCAACTTTTACAATCGGCCGAGATGGAAGTACAAGACATTTTCGAAGACTTGCAGGATCCGGATGTCATCCCTGCAACTGGCGATAATACTTGCATAATCGCGATTCGAAAGCTCTCCGCCCCTTTTCGAGTGGAGGAGAACATACCGTACGAAAGCCGTGTACTTCGCCAACCCGCACCGACGGAAGGAGAGACCGCTGACCACTTCATGGTTCACGTAAGAAAATCAATCAATCAATACTTTATTTGATAGAGCAGGTTGGGATTACAAAATTACTAATAAAGTAATAGTTGCATCGGCAGCTATGAGCTGATGTGGACCTGCAGGCGTGAAAAAAAAAAACAGGTGTGACATTGCAATTTCGGAGACAGTCTGAACGATAATTTGAGGGATCAGCTCATTGAGAAGCTCAAGGATTTTGAGCTTAAGAGAAAGCTGTTAAACAGAGGAAAATTACATTGGAACAAGCCTTAGACAAAGCAAGTGCTTGGGAAGCAGCGGGCCGACAGGCGACAAGCATGACAAACAAACCCACAGCAAGCTGAGGGAGACCGTGTCAATGCAGTCAAGGAGGGGCCACGAAAAGCGGATGAGAAGAGGAGGAAGTGCTACAACTAGAGAAGAGAGAGGCATCAGGCAAGGTATTGCACTGTCGGGCGAAAGGAAAAGTGCGCAAAGTGTGGATGGTACGGTCATTTTGCTTTATGTTGTCGAGGAAGGAGTGATGGTAATGTGGCTAGTGGTAATACAAGCGAGCGACAGAGGGTTTCTTGTGGACGTCCACGTAACGTTGCTAATTTTGTGGGCAATCAAGAGGCGTCTGACACTGAGGAGGACAGTGCATTTGCATTCACAGTAACTGAGAATCAAGAAGAAACGTGTCATGCAACTAGTTGCGAGGAACCTGTGGTGGAAATTTGTATTGGCGGCATTAGAACAAAAGTACTTGTTGACTCCGGCTCTGTAAGTGATCTCATGATGAACAAGGACGAGGAACTTAAAGCGCAAGGTCTTGATATGAAGATAGAGAACTGCCACAAGCGTTTGTATGCATATGCTGGGAAGGAGTTGTTGGTGATTTGCCAGATTCAAGTTGAGCTGCCAGTGCAAGACAACAAAATGAACTCACGCTTTGTGGTCACCTAGAGTGGAAGGTGTCTGTTCGGCCATGCGACATCAAAAGACCTTGGTCTCCATCGAGTAGCTTTGATCGCCCGCGGTGAATCAGAGTGCAGGCAAACTACCCAAGGGCTTTCAACGGAATTGGCAAGCTGAGAGATTGCAAGCTCAAATTACACACGACCGAGAGGTGCCACCAGTAGCTCAGAAGCCAATGTGAGTACCCTTTGCGTTGAGGGAGAAAGTAACGGCAAAAGTGGAGGACCTGATCGCTAAAGATATAGTTGAGTGGGTAGATGGGCCGACACTTTGGACAAGTCCTGTGGTGGTTGCACCAAATCATCAGGGGATATCCGATTGTGCGTGGACATGCGAAAGGCAAATCAGGCCATCATCGGCAAGAGGATACCGATACCAACCGTTGATGAAGTGTTAGAAAACCTGAATGGTAGTGTAGTGTTCTCGACGCAAGATCTGCGTCTGGTCTTTCATCAGATTGAGTTACATGAGGACTCTCGGGATATCACCGCATTTGCTGTACAAGGTGGATTGTTTCGGTATAAGAGACTGAGCTTCGAAGTGAACTCTGCCCCTGAGAAGTACCAGCAGATAATAAGGCAAGTGGCCTCAGACATTGAAGAGCATGATCAGAATATTCACAAAGTGCTTCAGAGATTGGAACAGAGGAACCTTACCCTCAACCCCATGAAATGTGAATTCCGAATGGACAAGGTGGTCTTTATGGGGCTCCTATTATCAAAGTATGGCATTGGCCCGACGGAGTAGAAGGTTCGTGCTGTGCTCGAGGCGGGTCGCCCTACCACGCCGACCGAAGTCAGAAGTTTCTTGGGGATAGTAGGCTTTAGCGCACGCTTTATCTCCAGCTTTTCAACCATTGCAGAGCCTCTCCGGACGGTCTCCAGGCAGGCTTGTATGGGGCAGTGAGCAGGAGGAGCTGCAAGCAGTGCGTGACTGTCTTGTTCGTGGCCAGTTTGAGAGGTCCCCAAAGCGTGTGTGTGTGCGTAACAAACTGACCTTTATTGGTCACGTCAACGTGCGCGGTACGAGGATTGTGATTCTTAAAGCACTGAGGCAGAGAGTACTGACACTAGAGCTAATCTGGTTTCCGCAGAAATGGGAGAGTACCTAAATGATATGGGCATCAAACATAGATTGGCCACACCGCTGTGGCCAAGGGCAACTGGAGAAGTGAGAGCAGCCAAGGCTGAGAAGAAAGATTGGAGATCAGAGTTAAACAAGTACCTCCTTGCGTATCATTCCACCCCGCACATGACGACCTGTAAGAGTCCAGCAGAATTGCTGTATGTGCGGGAATTGTTAACTAAGTTACCCGAGTTGGCCGACTTTGATGATCCTGGTGAGACAACGTATCCGCAAGTGAGGGACCGTGATGCAGAAGAAAAACAGAAGGGTACAGATTATGTCGACAAGAGACACCATGCAGCCGAAAAGCACACACAGGAGGGAGATCTAGTGCTGCTAGACAGGAAGGAGGAGAATAAGCTCTCGCCAAATATGAGAAAGAGCCGCCCTATCAAGTGGTGGGACGTCATGGGGATCAAGTCCAATTGAAGTCACCACAGGGTGCAGAATACAAGAGAAACATCCAGCATGTTATTGGATCCGGTGGTGAGCAGCATACCTGAGCAAACCTCTCAGCAACTACACACAACCCAGCAATGGACACCCGCGTTAGTCCAGTTGAGGATCACTTTCAGGCCCGGGAAGAACCATTGCCAAGGACTGAGATCGGGGAGAGTCACCCGACCCCCGAAAAGACTAAGTGACTATGTCACCACTCAACAGTGGCAGTGACTTTGCAGTGACTGTAGTGGTTTGAGTAATGTTGCGTTTACACTATTTTTTGTTCTACCTTAAGGGAAATAGTTCACATTTCTTGTATTGCTTGCGCAGGAGCTTTATATGCCGACAAAGGGGCAGGATGCAGTGTTTACAAGTGCATCCGGGACTACCCCAGCGCGGGAATCTTGTTGTCATGTGACAGTGTGTGGGTGTGAAGAGTAGGGAGTTTAACTGAGTGTTGACTAGGTGTTTTGCACGAGCGGGTTCTCGACCTTAGTGGCTGTATAAACATTACACTCGCTAGAAAGGTTTCTTGAGCAAACAGCTACCTTCTTTCCAACATAGGGTCTGTTGCAATTGACGTGTTACCTTTCGTCCCGTCATAGACCACGATTTACAATTGTTATTCCTTACTCAAGACGATACGGTGAAAATTGGTTAGCATTCGGTAACATAGGATGAAGCCGATTCAGTGACCAGCCGTCGGGGTGGACACAAGTGGTTTAGTGGGTGTTCTCATTCTCGCGGGCGCAGAAGTCTGCTTTTATCAATGCTAATTCTAATGCTGAGCTTGAAAATTGTGCGGACGGCGTGATTTGCTGACTTTTGGCACGATTCCCGAAGGGAATAAAACTGGCTGCAATACTTTCGCGCCTTCCGCTTGACAAATATCCCTTTTCCTTCCATGTCTCAGAAATTTTAATAGTATACCTGTTAAACTTTGTGGTATACCGCAGCAGCCCTGGATTTCAGAGCCAATCTCACATGAAGTTTATCTTTGAAACACCAAAGGAAAAGGGCCATTATCTTCTAAATGTAGACACAGGTCGCGTTATTGTTACAACAACAAGAACAACAGCAACAACAACAGCATCAACAGGGAAAAGCTCGCCACACTAGACAAAAAAGAAACATGCATGTACCAACTTCTCGTCAATCGTAAGGATTAAATATATATGTTCCAACCAAGCTCAGAGATGCAATTTATACTGTAGTAATATTAAATAACCACTGGCTTCAGTGACAAGATTCCAAAGAAAACATGCAATTCAAATAGGACAGATGTGCATCTATACTATTCAGTTGAAAGAAAATAGCACTAATTCATTAGTTATCACCTTTATTTCAGTTGGTATAGGTACGAACGACTAAATTTTTATGAGCCGCTTTGGCTTGTGATAACTTTACCTTTCCCAGTCCAAAATAAATCCATGACATTTCTGCGAATATTGTAAAACTGTAGTATTGTGAAAACGTTCGAAAATGGTTCAATGGAAGTTCCATTCTTCAAACGGCCGATCATGAAAACTAATTTGTAGAAAAGTGAATGTTCGGTAACTTTTACGCGACTGATTCACGTGTCACCGTTTTCATAACATGACAAATGAGGCCCTCATTTGTACTCTCATTAAATTATAACTTTGCACAAAGTTTTTAAATGAAATGATGTTAAATAAGCCACAAACGAGGATTACTAGAGGGTTTTCTAAATCCTGTTGTCCCGCAATTAATGTGTGGAAAGACATAAGCTGGCGGGAACTCTGAGTATAATGGATGATATTCCTTGATTAAAAAAGAAACTGGCACAAAAAGGAATATATATACTTCTGTCGAGACTTGTAGTCAAAAAATGAAGAGTAGAAGAAGTTATAAACAGGGCTGTCAAGTCAAAATTGTAATATCGACAAACAAATAATACTGAAAAAAGTTATTTTCTTTGCATGAGGCACACTTCAAGCGAAAAAGCGTAATATTCGTTCACGTGACGCACAATTCACGAGATTTCTACGGCTGGTATAAATGCACTACATTTCGTTTAATTACCTTGAAAAAAAAGATTGTTTAGATTAGCCCAATTTTGGATTGGTAAAAGCGCCACGAAAGCCAAAACATGGGTCCTACAATTCAGTCTTTTGCCAATGAGCTTTACTAAACCAACAAACATTATATTAATTTTCGAAACAGACTGGAAAATTCTTCGACGTCCTGAGAAGAAAGACAAGTTTAAATGATCGTTTGGAATTTCTAAAGAGAAGCTGAAAAACTGCAATACTTATTTGGAAGCGCTAATTGCTATACAAGTAATAGCATCAAATGTAAATATTTGAGCAATACTTTACAAAAGCACCTATACCTGACAAATAACTATACAACGTGACGGAGCAGACATCAGAGAGTCACACTCAAAATCTTTGAACTGACGTCGGCAACATCAGAGGGTAGTTTTACCCCGTCGGTGTCTTTGATTGACACATTAGCAGATTGAACACAATGGTAGTACAAAACCGCCATCACCAAAAAGCTGACGGAAAATAAAACTTCAACTGAATATAGGACCGCTGATTGCCACAAGAGATTGTATTGTTCGAGAAAAGTAGGACAATTTTGTCCCACCGTCGTTAATTTTATCAAGGTCAGTGAGACCACCTGAACGTGAAATGTAAAATTTAGTCACTCAACCTTTTCGGCCGTTATTAATAATAAAAGCTCAAAATTAGGAAATGTAAAGAGGGCGATAATTGATTGAAACAATGGTCGCCGGCGGTGGGTGACTTGATCGTGTCGCTCGGGGGCAGAAATCTCATTTACTGCGAAAGAGGAGCACTTTATTTGGATGAAGGTTTCCAGCAAGGAGCGCAGACCTCGGCTTCTAAACTCGAGGGAAGTTCTCACAAACCACAGTGTTGATCTGAATTGTCGCTATCATTACCATCGTGAACAGTGTTCCATAAACGAAGACCATTGTAAAGCCTTGCAAAAATCAGTGAATGTCAATAAAGGCACGGACTGCTTTGAACAACAAAAGAAAATTAGCAAGATAAATTTTGCGTCTCCTTCAATTTTGTATTTGCCATCAGTGTATCATCTTTTTAAACGAGTAACTCTGTTTTCTAATATATTAAAATTCAAAATATAAATAAAAGGTAATAAAAGAGAGAGTAACCATTCACGAGTTTAGCGTTCGAAGAAAATCGCTCTATGATGGTTAAAATGCATCTTCTTTGTATGTGTTCTCCAAAAGATTTGGGAATCAGAAAGAACCAAAGTTGCTGTATCAGAGGAAACTCTAGAATTCCCTTCATGTTACTGCCACAGATCGAAAAACATGCAACAAGTAATGCGCACATTCTGACATGACAATAGAAAAGCATGTTTATTTATACATCTAAACTTTTGAAATTTTCTATTAACTCGAACGAAAGAATAGCGACACGCGAAGACTCCGTTGTTTAAAGTAAAAAGTTACACATAATGTTGAAAGGACTTTAGGAATTAGCACAAACAATTCAATTCTAGGCCTTTATAATATTGAGATGCTGTGGCACCTCAATTCGAGGAAATATCAGAGTATAATTACCAAATTTCGAAGAACAGAATTTAGGAAAAAAAACAATAAAAATTACCTTCGTGAGTGGGATTCTCTATAAGATCTGGTGAGTCACATAGCTTGGATTTTATTTTTGTGGTAGCTGCGAGAAACCGCGTACAGTCGAGGTATTCCTAGTGTAAGAAATAACAAAGCAAGGTCGTCATTTGAAAACTTCTGTTTGTTTGACGTCCTGGCAATTGAACCCACAAATAATAGAGATAAAAATGAATACTTACGATATCGTCAATGAAGGTCCTGAGTTTCTTTTCATTTGCAAAGAGAACGCAAAGTCGATTGAGCCATTCGCTCCCATCCTCGGCTGAGAGCGGGAAGAAGAAAAGTTCAAAGTGAGTAAACGTCGCCTTAACAATCTCCATTAATAATTTTGTCCAAAATGTGCAGTCACTTACTTAATATCGTCAACCATCCTTCCAACTTCTCGGCCACCATTGAAAAAAAAAATACCGAGGTTGCGAAAAACGTCAATTAGTTGCAAAGGAAATAACCACAATCTTCGCGATCCATGCGAGGAGCAGTGACCTTCTTTGAGTTTCTCAGTGAATCTGGTTCACTTCGCCAATATCGACATTCATTAATATGCGAAAGAGCAACTAAATGTTTATTGCTGAATCGGCCAATGAGATTACCCCACTTTGTTTGGTGATAATTGTCGATGTATCGAATGGTTGCGCAGTCACATTTTCTGACGTGAGCTAAGAGGCCATCTCGCGCTATTAATCATCGTTACGAACCACATGACGAACGAAGATGCTTAAGCGATAATTTCTTAAATCAAAAACAGACAAAAGCTTTGCAGATACTACGGAAAAGAGTAAGGAAACAAGTGGAAATGAATAAACAATGAAAAGCTTTGTTCTAACTAATTAACTCTTAACGGGAGCAATGAAACTGGGTATATTAAAATCCAGTCAAACGCGACATGCTCGGGGTGTTTCGAACACGGAGGCAATTAAGTAAGAACATTTACAAGCACATATTGGTTTTCTAAGGCCGTATCAGCTATCGTTTGTTTGTAAATAGCTTCGGCAATTCCTTAATGTTTAGCGTGGCAAAGCCAACGGTCGTTAACGTGGGAGTTCGTAGAACTAAGACTAATCAAGAAAGGTCCAGAAATGATGTTCCCTTCGGAAATTCCAAGCGAGGAAAGCGAGCTAAGCGAGCTTTACCTCTTTACGGAAAGCAACACTTAAGAATAAGATACCAGTAAACTGCAACTGGAAAATAAATACACTTTTGAGTGAGCTGACAAGTCAAGGACAAATCATAGAGCGAGGGCCTCGTGGGAAGTGTTGTGATGTAACGTCAGAGGTATTTTTGGAAACCTCAATATTTCACGAGAGTTGTCGAGTTTTGTTTTCAATCTAGACGAGTATGTGAGTTTTTGCGCCAACTACGTCAGAACTATCAATGCTTGGTTGATTGCCAAGTGTCCAATTTGGTAAACTCATACCAAGGATCAATATCGATGGAACAAGGTCTAGAACAATGCTACATATGATCTCAATTTGAATTAAGTAAAAGTTGTTCAACGGTCTAAATATAAGCTCTTCAAGGGTAGTAAAAAACGCTGAAACGGCGACTGAAAAGTTCCAGTTTTCATCATAGACAACTGGTCAAGTTAAAACTAAAATGGCGCCTTTCGCTTTCAGGTGTTTTTCTTTTACTCCGATAACGAAATCTTTTTCAAGTGCCACTGATATCCACAGGTCATTAAAATCAAATTTCAAGCAAATCAGTTCAATTATAGGTCTTTATAACTTATTGATTCAATTCTGACAAAATTCGTCTCGGATTTTTGGGCCAAAACTTCCAACAACAAAGTAACTTTCAGTTGATGTTTCAGGAACTACTTAAAACTAAGACTTTGTCATGAATGGTCAAACGGTTCATGATTTACTCACCCTGAAATATTGTTGGTTAATTTTTAACAGTATCTTTAGAGTAAGGCATTGTAATGCAAGCATGTTCTCGTAATTCAATTTTACATGACAAAGTTGGCATCTTTGGTATAGATGTCATTCAAACTACATCGCATTCAACAGCGGAAGTTATCCTATGGATCCGGGACCAATAGTTTCTCTTGGCATTAGAAGAAGCATGAATTTTGACTTAGTTTCCCACTTGTTCTCTCATCCTTGCCATTTGATTCTTAACCTTAATATAAGGTAAAACGCATTGTCATCTCCCCTCGAGTCTAGACCGTAATGACATTTTTTCTTACTGAAGAAATATTCGTGATGTTCAATATCAATGATTTTGTCATTTAGTGTAGCAAATTTCAATTTTCTTAACATCTTCAAGACAAGAGAGACAAGGAACGAAGCCAAGATCCCAGTTTGTGATGGAACTTGAGATTTATAATTGGCCTTATAAACCTCGTATAACAGTGAAATGACTTTAAAGGTAGAATGACCATCGCAATAATGAAGCTGAAAGAAGCCTGAAAAAGCCCAGCCAAGCCCTGCACGGGACTTGACCACCTGAGCTATCAACAAGAAAACTGGGATCGAGCTGATCACCTCTGAGTTTCAAGATTCAGTCAGAAGTATATTCATAACATTTCCAATCTCCTTGTTTTATATCTTACACGGAGTTTCTTACACGGGTTTTTCTCTTTTCGGGTTTTTTTCTGCGCCAGCCTCTTCCAGCGGGGAAGGAGGTCGGGAGCAGAGATTCGGCAGTTTCTGGTGTATTGGCTACCCGTGGTACATTCTATAGCCAAAGCACGATTGAGAAATTGGGCTCTTTTGAAGGATTTGGCGCAGTGCTAGGCACCCTGCATGCAGCAATACAACAGAAATAGACTATAACGAGAGAAAAGAAAAAAAAATCAATTTTATCTCGGTACAAGTTTGTCATTTTAGAATGATCAAAATCGCAAAAATTTCAGGACTTGGTAACATTTAACAAGAAAACTATGGATTTGTTCTGCAGGTTTCTTTGCAGCTGCTTCAGTTGTCTAAGTTGCGCACTTAACTACGATGATCACACATCCTAACATAAGCCGGACCAAACGAAGAAAGAGAGAAACAAAGGGTTTACTTGGGCCATTATTGCAACTGAGGTATTTTTCAGTTTGGCTTCGAAATCACGGACTGACCCTGTTAACCTTCAGGAGAATCGTCTTTTGTTTACGACAAATCAAACCCTTAAATAATGAAGATTAAACTGGACATTAATCAAGATTAACATCAATTAAAGAAGATTAATCGCTGTTTCTGCATTACGCACGTATATATTGGTCGTGGAAATAAGAAAACGTACGACCAACAAACAGAACCAAAAATGATTAATGTACACTTTACGTGGAGGTCGAACGGGATTCAGTAATAAATCAATTCTAAACTTTAAACAGTGGTGTTGCAAAGAAAATATTTTATCTATCTACTGGCTCTCAGCCACAGAATGTGAACCATAAATGCAAATGACCTACTGGCTATATCTATCAGTCATTATGGTGCAGGTCCAACAGCACCAGTGTACTTACTGTCTTCCGTCCTGAGCAGTTCTACTGCCGACACAGGAAGCTGGATATTTATGTATAGGACCTCCGCACAGGTTAACTTGTTTACTTGACTTTCACTTTGTTAAAAACATAAACAAAAACGAAAGGTGTAAAATTAATGGTCATCTATTAGTTAAACTTCCTCAAATACTTAAGTTCTGTGTGTTGAATATTGTGATTTTTGAAACGTACCTAAGATTCTCGTTTCAAAACACCTTTCCGATACTGTCTGCACATCATGGACATCTAACGTGACTTTTGAGTTTAGGCTCTATGAAGGGTTCAAGATTTTATCTACCTCATTTATCGTATTGGCATCTAAGACACGCCCAAATCGAACAAAATTGACAATGACCTAGGAATAGTGTACCACCCGTAGTTCTTTAACCAACGCAACAAAAACAAACTGAAATAGGACATTTGAACGCAATTCCATGTGTGTAAGATTATTTTCAGTGTTTTCACGCAAACTTGTTTATTCAGCGTTCCCGCCAACATGCGTCATGTCTTGCAACATGGTTCGAAGGCGCTATCATTCAATTAAAGTAAGAGAAACGCCTCGGGCTTCCTTTGAACGCTCAATGTAGGTTTTTGTTTTCGTATCGTGATCTATGTAGAGTCTCACTGTGAGAAATCGTGGGAAACAACCGATGTAAGACTCGAAACAGATAAAAAACAATGCACACAAATATACTGAATAATGTTAACTGAGGACAATTACTTGCAATGTTGCCGCGATTTCCTTCCTCTTTGCGCCCACGAAGCGACCAGTTACGCTATGGAAAATTCATCCACACACTCATGTCTATTTCATGATCAAGTGTTCATATAATTTAGGGTTAACAGCGGTAAAATAAACATTTACAAAAAGGTTTTGGCACGAAATATTAATTACATTTTCTCGATTTATGGACAGCGTCTCTTCTAAGAGCGAGGCGGCAGTCTTCCGTGAGCACGGCTTAATGGAAACTTCGGTTTTGAGTGTCGCAATGTCCCAGAACAAACAAATATTCGTGCAAGTTTTATTGTCGCATGTACAAAGACTGTCGGAGTCGTAATCATTCACTATATTACTTTGGTTTAAAAAATAAAAAATAGAAAATAATGAAAAAGAAAAAAAAAAGAAAAAACGCTTAGGACGTTTGATTTAGACCCGCGCGGGATGTTGTCGCCTCAGGGTTTTAGGCTACGTCCACACTAAGCCGGATAAATTTGAAAACGCAACTTTTTTTATGCGGATAGGCCTTCCGTCCACACTAAAACGGTGTTTTCGGTGTCCGAAAACGGAACTTTTTGAAAACGCTCTCCAAAGTGGATAAATTTGAAAACGCTGGCTAAGTATGTTAGTGTGGACAGCGAAAACGGAACTTTTTAAAAACGCTGACGTCACAACAGGCATGTGACTCTGT
>BLFK01000866.1:337630-347630 GCA_014634185.1 Astreopora myriophthalma
TTTTTTTTTTTTACTGAACATGCGCATTAGGTTTCGAGGTCGCAAGTGCGCGTGCTCAGAATGGTACTCGTAGTCGTACTCCAATCTAAAGGTCCCTGTTGTTGTACTGTTGAGTACTTCACCCTCTCTCCCAATCCACCATCAATAGCTATGCCATAATAAAGTGACTAAAGCCAACGCAGACAAGTTGCCTTACATTAAAAGTCCCCTAGGGAATCATCAACAAGTGGCTGGAATTTTATATATCAAAAATAAATCTTCATTGTACCGACTTGCTTCCTTTGATAAATTTTATATCGAGGCAGCTGAGTATTTTTTTATTTATTTTGAAACGCGACATTTGTTAGTACGTTGTTGTTGTTGTCAGTTATTGTTGTTGGAGCACTCCACGGCATGCAAAAGTTGCATCAGATGACCCCGTGAGAACTGCGAGGGAGAATATGTCCGGTTTACCATAAAAGGTGAATTTGAAGCCTTCAAAAACGGAGCCCTCCCTTTTCGCCGGCTTTCTTTCTTTGATTCAACGCCCACTGTTGAATACTGGATGTGCACGTGCTGTGCCTGAACCGAAGCTTAGATAACGTTCCGCCCCGAAGCCTAACTGGTCGTCCAACCCAAAGCTAGATCTGCTAACCTCTGACAGGCAATTTCATTGAGTAAACTGAAATGTACCATTTGCAACCATCTCTATGTTTGTACTAGTAAACCTGTCAGCCTTCCATGATGCAGGCAACCTCAGCCATATCAATAACCTGTCTCCTATCTCGCGCGCTATATACTATTTACCTTACTGAGTAATTGAGGCTTACGCGAGCCGGTTGCCGACCACGCCCATATTTATTCAAAGAAAGCGAGTGTAGATTACGTTATCTTGATTTTATCGACACTTAGTGTGTTCGACTTTCGCTTCACGATATCTTAAAGTCGCAGTAACGTATGAGCACACGTGATGTGTAAAGGAACACCATTTCCAGGCCATTTTCATTCAATTAATGTTATAACTTAGTGTGATCCAGACCCGGTTCCTGCGAAAGAATCAATGTAAACAACAGTTGAAAGCATTTGCAGATATTGACCATGTTTTCTCGGTCACTAGGCTCAATAACGTCATAAGACCCTTCAAGCCATTAACTAGCTTTTGATATTACATTAGGTAGACAACGATGCCATGCGCATATCGTTAATGTGCGTGTCTTTAGCGCCGCTTGATTTTCATCGAGTTTCTTAGTCCCAAAACTACCCCAAACCCTCACATGTTGATGTACCACACCAAGAACCGTTAGAAATTTGTTACCTTACAGATCTTGAGACTTTGTCCAGGTTCAAAAATTAGATCTAGCTTGCAGGACCCAAAAACACGAACAGATGGCACTGCTCTTCAGCGGCTTTCAGTTGAAAGGTCAAAGACCGCTAATTTCGTCCAGACTCAAAATTGAATATAAAAATAAAAAAATAAAAAAAATGGTCCAGCAGCAGAAATGTGCCAAAGTTTACTGTGGGGATACGCTGAAAGACTAATACGCCTCGAGAGCTATTTGAATACACGGAAAACATTCCTAAGTTTGACACAATCTTCCCAAGGGAAGAACAACAAGAAGTCTTTTTATAGGTAAGAGAATATTAAAGGAAAGATTCTATTAATCGGGTCTCTTCATTTCCAAAATTGGCCTCTTATCTCGGGCGCCGATGAGTTGGCGCCTGGAAACTTTTTTTTTCTGCTTTGTAGCTTTCAGACAATGCTAACATATTGTTACAGCGATTGAAAAATGCAATGTCATCTCGTGTAGGTAAGCTATCTGACTGAAAAGATAAAAATACAGGCAGGCAAAAGCAGAGGAAATGATATCTGTACTTACGAATCGACGTCAGACACTAAGAGATAGAGATCTTTTAGAATAAAAAGATGAAGGAGGCAATAAAAAAGGAAGAGGGAGCAGCGTAACGCGCCACACTGAGAGTCAAAGCCAACTGAACAACCGTGCCTAATTAATGTCTTTTTCGAACAGTAGCTCCACAAAATCCGCAGTTTGACAATTCAAATAAGTAGACTAGATTCCAAGAGTACTGTTCATTTTTCATACTCAATCACAAGATTTTCGAGATGTTTTAATTGTGTGTATTGACGTCTAATGCATATTTTAACAAACCTTAAATACAAAAGAGCAATTAATAATACCCAGAATGAAATTATGCATCGCAAAATTAAGTTTACTTCTTTCCTAAAGTAAGAGCTCTGCTCGTCAAACCGTAACAAAATAAGAAAACAGCAACCCATACAGAGTGAAGTCTCCGGATTCACTTCAACATGCTTCGTTAATTTTCGAAGTAAAATCTTCAGACGTCCACACAGCTCATGACTAGGGAAGAGTGAAAACATCCAAATGGCAAACTATTGCCGGTATTATCGAACCTCCCCCACATAAGCTAAGAGAGCTCTTCTTTCTTTTTCTATGAACCGCCCTGCCAATACCAAATGTTGCTACACTAAGGATACAACTCTCTCCCTCCACAAACTAGAACGAGAACTTGTGCGCCTTTTCAAAAGTATAGGGGATAAGGAAATAGAGGAATACCACACCCTTCTTTAAATAATGTTAAATATTCCTTTGACACAAAGTCAGTTACTGGAATATACTGACGTCTGTTTGCAGTAAAAATGGATTGTAACAATATAATGTCATCGATTGTCATCTTGCACAAAACTCCACATGCAGTGATGACACGCACAAGGCTTCACACGCCAGCTTTGCATGTGTTTAGGCGACCGACCAAGAGACGTACGCACAGCCTACGGAAACACACGGAAAAATCCGAAGCCATGACATGCTATGTTACGTCAGTTTCGAATACAGCAAAATATGACAGGCAAATAATTACACGCAAACCAATAACGACAAAAGCAGCGGCAATAGTGGCTTGGGTTTAAATGGTAAATATTTCTAGCTAAAGAATAGTTAGATGTTGGGACTCAGCGAATACACAACAAAACCGATAAGTAATAAGCGGTGTACTGATTTGCTGCTTATAACACTTCGAGCTGGGTCCCGGGTGATCTCCTTGCCTTAAATATTCTCCGAATCTTCCACACTTCCCAAAGTGCTTCGGTCGCCATGATCTTCAAGACTATCGGTTTACGTTTCTTCTGAGCTTGGTTGGTTTCACGATTTTGACAGTTAAACTGGCCCAGTAAATTGACAGTTCTCTACCCCAGGTCCTGGATATTTATTTTCCGATAGTGTAGCCCCTCATAAGAGGATTATTTGTTGGGTGTGGTCAGAGAAAAATAAATACAATCGGCACATCAGAAAAGTCCAAGCACAATCCAACAACGATGAAAAAACTAAGCAATTGTCGAGTAGGTTATTTTTGAAACGTTAACGAAACTGAACCGGATTTTCAGAACGAGTGAAGACATCAACAGATAGGGTCCATTGCGTGATAGTTCTAGGATACAAGGAAAGCCTGTGCGAAGTAGTAGAAGTGGAAATCGGGATGAAGGAGTGTTCGTGCACATGTCTGCTTCTGCGGGTTGGAGGACGCAGATTGTCGCCAGGGTTAACTGCAACTAAGTTCTTTGTGATATTGTACATCAAGGTCAAGCGAGCATCCACTCTTCTATGCTCTGATGTTCGCCAATTAAGCTCTTTAAGCATCTCCGTCATGCTTGCTGATCGCTGATATCTCTCCAGTGCCCACCTGGCTTCCCGACGCTGTACCATGGGAACCGTTGTTTTCTACGCCTTTTCGTGGGTCCCACACGGTGCTACAGCACTCCAACTGAGGTCGTAAAATTGATGTGTATGCCTTGGCTTTCAGAGTAGCCGTATTTACTCTCAGATTATGCTTAAGAAATCCCAGAGTTCTGTTTCCCCTTGCAGTGGTCTTGCCAATGTGCGTGTTATATTTCAGGTCATGGGATACGTGAACACCAAGGTACTTCGTGATAGAAACTGATTTTAAGTGGAACACCATGAAGAGTGTAATCAAACAGGTGAGGGGTTCTCTTTCGACTCAACCGAAGTATTTCACATTTGCCAGGATTGAAGCTCATCAGCTAGTCTTATTCCCATACTTCGAGGTTGTCTAGATCGGCCTGCATCTTGCGAGTCGATCGTCAAGTACAGGACAGTATCTTCAGCGAACAAGTGGACACTGGATTGTACGTACTCTGGCAGGTCAGTTATATATATGAGGAACAAAGCGGGTCAAATAGAAGAGCCTCGAGGGACTCCTGACATGACCGGCAAGTAGGAGGATCTTTCACCGTCGACCACAACGCACTGCTGCATGCCTGTTGCTGAGGAAGCTGGTTATCCATAAAAGTATATTATCTCTGACCCCGAGATGAAAGTTTCTCATGACACACTTTATCAACGTCTAGAAAAATCCATAATAGCAAGGTCAGTCCGTTTGCCAGAAGCCAAGTTTGAAAAAAGGTTAGCGATAATATGTTCCAATAGTTTGCTAACGATACAGGTGAGCGAGGTGGGTCCGTAGTTGAATACACCGTCCACATGCAAGCACGGCCAGAGATCTTCGCCGGAAATAGTTGGTGCTTAATTAAAGCTCTAACTTTCTTGTACACGAAAGGATTTACTGATCGCATCTGCCTAGTGACTAACAAAAGGCAACACCTGACAGATATAAGACGACGGTCTTCAAAAAGAAGGGTTAAAGTGAACACAAAGAGAATCCAAAAAGCTGAAACCATGCGTACTGTGTGAATAAGGCAGTCAAATCCGCACTGGAATGATGTTCATGAAACATCTCACTATACTATTTCACTTAGCAAGTGTAATGATGTGAAAAGATAAATAGATTATACTAACGTGGAGTGTCTTCTGCGCTAATCACCCTTCCTCGCAGTACGGGTACTGAATCACGAAGGGCGCTGCTTGACGAGATCGGGCCGAAAGCATATATATGCATCCTCTCCGTGGCTGTCGCTATACAGTCCAAGTGTGATGTCAGAGCAAAATAACCACGGCCAATCGGAGATGTAATTAACCGGGAGTAAATCCTACTGTGGGTGGAAAACCCGAAGTGGTGCCACGCTAGAAACTTTTGTTATATCTTGATACAAGGGCAAGAATTTTGTAAAATCAAAAAATGTTGAGTGCGTTCATGCACCGTTTGACCAGGGCTTAAGATGGGCCTATGGTGCGTTCAAAATTCGTGCCTTGTAACAAACCTCAAAAGGAGGATATCCTACTGAGCCAGGGACCTGTTTTCTAAAGCTAGTGTCACACGGTTCAACATGGTGCAACATTTGTTGAACGATGTTGCAGCAATCAACAATCAACGCGTTGAATGGCTTATTTCAACACAGAACATGACACTATTCAACGCTTGTTGAACAAGAGCTGCAACATTTCTTCATCAAAAAATGTTGAATAGTGTGTCACCGGCTTAAAAGGGCAGCATCTGACAAAGTTTTCGAAGAAAAGTTGACAATGACATGGAGTTCACATAAATATATTGTACACAGCTATATTGTAGTAAGCTTCCCGTCAAATGAACATACAAATACTTCTCACGCCTTTTATCAAACGACACGACGCAATGCCTGAGGGAACACTGCATGAGTGGTGCATTTCTAGAGCGATGCGTAGTAAACAACTACGCCCGTTTCCAGCGCACTGCACCATAAATATGTTGCCTACGGCTCAAGAAGCTCTCATTTCAACATTCTTGATGAAGCC
The DNA here is from genome assembly GCA_014634185.1 of Astreopora myriophthalma. Lineage (NCBI taxonomy): Eukaryota > Metazoa > Cnidaria > Anthozoa > Scleractinia > Acroporidae > Astreopora > Astreopora myriophthalma. The sequence continues at coordinate 343,333 of BLFK01000866.1, forward strand.
AGGATAGCATGAAATACTTCGAACAAAGACAACGGAACTAAAGTCATGACACGGAAAGGCAACCGGAAGTAGACTTTTAAATTCTTGGCTTGAGATATCGCCCACATCTGCAAGCAAATCGTCTCTATACGAAAGACACTGAACAAAATAGAAATGTGGCAGCGTCAAGGCGGGTTACACTTGGGATACCGCGTCACTTCCGGTTGCGTTCACTAATAAGGGGACGTATTGGTTATTCTGCAAATTGTACACAGCTGTTTCGAGAAAGGCTGACCAAAAGAAGTGCATAAGCATACGCGACAATACCGAAAGGTAGTGTAGGACATATTAAGTCAATTAAAAAAAAAAAAAAACAGAATTGGGGATGCCTTGAAAATAGAATTGCCACTCCTAACCTGTAGACATACGTTCAAGAAGTCTCTCCGACATTACGTTAATTCGACTTTGCATTAAGCACGGCATACAGGCCACTATCCATAATACTTTTAGGCACTGTTGAGTAGTCTTTTATACTTGTCAGTTGGACAACCTTTCTCGAAATAGCTGTATCTCGAGATCACTTTCTGGACGCGCTTAATTTCTTCAGAAAATGTTTGAGAAAGTTGGACTTAAATATTTTTCTCTTCCTATCTTACGAATGGTAAAAAATATATCAAGTATTTCCACTGAAGGTAAATCGGTGTAAGGAAACACTTGGAATGCAACCCCCCAAACGCGCGGCACTTACAACGTACACTGTGTTTATTGTCTCCTACGTCAAAACTGATGATGTCGATTTTTACGATTTCTCGTGTACATGGAAGGTTCCGATGTTGGTTTAGGGTTCGTGTATGTTGGTATTCCAAAAATGTTCCACGAAGTTCCCATGAAGGGAGGGCGTACACCGACGCGGGCGTTAAAAAGTGTATCGATGGAATAGTTCCCTGCGGAATTTACCCCACTTGGAGCCGGCGTAGTTTCAGAGGCTTGTGTGATGGCGATGTTTGAGTCTTGGTACAGTTCAATCCTGGCTTGTGTTTTCCTGGTATTGAAAAGGCAAGGCAGAAAGATATCAGGAGAAAATAGCTTCGAATTAAAACACGTAATGTCTAACTCGTCCAAAGGGCTTTTTTGTTACAACGGTAGCATTCCCTTTGTATTAAAGCACGCCCTCCCCTGTTAGCACTTAATTGCTTCCCTCCACTCTCTCGACTACCAAGCACTAATTGGCAAAAAATCCAAAAATTACCAAAAAATCCCACAGGTGTACGGTGGAGACGGCGAACCGTCTATCACTTGGGTCAGTTAAGAGAAACATACCCTTGTGATTGAAAACAAAGTTCATGACATCTTTCTCCCTTTTATCCGCTGAAGCTTAACTTAGTTATGCCGTTAGAAACCCTCCACCACTGGCATGATTTGACGAAGCGCCTCATTTCTATTTTACAACCACATGACAATTACGTCAGCTGTTTAAACGCGTTCAATATCAAAGGTAAACAACAGTGCGCGCCTAAACTCAAAATTCCGTGGATTGAAGTCGCCCTCGAATTAAGTTAACTACAATGTCCTATAACTGGATAACTGGACCTCCCTGATGGAAAGAATCTGATTATTATTTAACGTTCTTTCCTCTCTTCAGTGTTTCAGCTACTCAATGGCAAACAGAGAATGAGAACAGCGTTCTAGACCGGTTGTCAATTGAGTGTCGAAAGTAACTACGCGATTGCTTTGATTTTACTTTTGGTTTGCCTTTTTTTGGTTTGCTCTATGACTTGCGCGAACTCTTACACCAATCAGATGCAAAGCTAAGACCAGTTGCTACTTGGTCACTCTCGTTTTCTCGCGCTTGGCGCCGCCTGAACTTCACTTGCTTTGCGAACTGATTTTGTACTGATTGGCTTGTAAAACCAAGTCATGAATTACTCCGATTTGTGTTCTGCTAAAGAGTGTACCTCCTTTAAAACGTGATTGGCTTTGTTCCTACTTTGGTTTTGGTTTTGGTTTTATGATACTCAACTGAAAACTGCTCTGAAGAATCATTGTTAAAACAGGGCAGCAAGCTTGGCGCAGTGGTGAGAGCGCTCGCCTTCCACCAATGTGGCCCGGGTTCGATTCCCGGTCTCGGCGTCATATGTGGGCTGAGTTTGTTGGTTTCTCTACCCTGCTTCGAGAGGTTTTTCGCCAGATTCTCCGGTTTTCCCCTCTCCACAATAGCCAACATTTGATTCGATTTAATTTGTCATATATGTGAGGGGCATTTGAAAATTGTATAGTTGAATTTGCGCCATATAAATATTAGTAGTAGTAGTAGTAGTAGTAGCAAAACATGCAAAATTACTCAACTGTTGTTGAGCTTGCTGTTGTAGAGCTTCAGGCCTTGTCACTGGCCGTTCCCCAACAAACGGATTTTCAGCTGAAGTGACATGCAGTGATCTATATGTAACTCTTCCACCACTGTTGTTCCTCTGAAAGCCATTGCTATCAGAGTTCGTGTCCATTGCTTCACCGCCCTTATTCGAATTGGCGACAGTCGCTGTCGCTGCCCGGTTGGAGTGCCGACTATACAACGTAGCACGAGCAGCAAGACCACGTGATGCATTGTAAGCTTCGGATCGTGCGTGATTGGTCGTTTCCATGTTTCTAGTGTTTTACGAGAACAGAAGTTTCAGAACCGTCATTCATCTTCATACTGTGACAATTAATACAACAGGAAGTTTCGGCAAGGTAAACGACTCCACTATCTCGAACGTTTAAATACGCGTTTACAAATGAAGCTTCTGAACAATAACATGAACAAACAGTTACAAATGAGGATATTGAACGAAATGACTGACACGTCAGCCATTAAAATCAATATGCGGTGAGTGGAATGAAACAGGGTGAGTTGTGTCACGTGTCCTTGTCTGGTAATGTACTAAATGCTGTTCTAGCACTGCGTCAGCATGATGAATAAAATTCTATGACCTTTCCCTCACGAAAACCCAACAGGCCAAACAACACAAAAAACCCTTGGACACCTAAGGACAGCAACGAAGCTAATTAAATCAAATCCTACATGGACAATTGCTGAGGTTTTTGGTCCTAAAGGGGAGCAAGCTAAAGTTGGATTTATGACAAGATATTAAATCGGTCTTCATAAATCTTGCACACGCGGAAGAAAGGTATATTATTATTGAATTGGCAAAAGTAGAAAAGCACCCTACCCGAACTCCACTTCCATTGCAGCAGACCTTCCTCCAGCTGATGAACTGCGGGAGCTAGGGGCGGAATTTCGTGATGATGGTCTTGGTACGAGAGGCGGCAGGCTTATGTGTTGCAGTGACTCATTCCTTATGATCGCGTCACGTGGTCCTTCTATGCTATGTGCGTTACTGTTTGAAAATGGTGAAAGCTCCCGGCCACTGTTTGGTCGAGTTGAATGGCGGCCGCCTGATGCTGATGGACGTCTTTGTATCAGTGGCCGCTCACTGAGAGTTTGGCCTGTCCGCGTAAAATAATTTATTATATTAAGTACTCAGATTTACTCAGTGCAAACTCACTGAATAAAAATCGTCTCTCGTCTCTCTTTGATGAGAAGCAATCCCATTGGTCATACGATTTTTCTCTCTGGTGAAGAATATCGTTTGACCAATCAGAAGACTGATACCATTTTTTTCACACGTGAGAAAATTCGTATCGGTTTCTCGCCTTTCGGGGCGGCCATGCGAAGTAACTGAAAGTGAATGTTTGCAACGTTCCCTGCTTTCCCAGAGTAAACATTTGTAATATCTCAGTACAAATATAATAAAGAAATTACTTCATGGTTAGTTCACTTGTTGTGAAGAATCGCAAACTCACTCGCTCGAAGACTCGCTCGTTCGTTTGCGACTCTTCACAACTCGTGAATAAAAATCGTACGCGCTCACCAACCATGAAGTAATCCATATACAAAACTAGAATCCACAATTAGGTCATTGAACCATACTTGCAATGGCTAATACTGCACTTTGCAACATTAGGAATTGTTACTTATAGGCATCAGGCCCCGGTTGTTGCAAAGGTGGATAACGCTATCCACCGCATAATCACTATCAAGCGGATAAGCGCTAGCTAAACATTTACCTACTTTCGAACAACTGGACCCAGTCCTCTTTTCCGGTCAAAAAGGGTGACTTTTAGATCGGAATACTGACGGTGACTACGACTGCGACATTTGTTTGCTGAGCACACGCATCCGCTTTGAAGGTCGACCAGTTTCCAAGTGCGCGTGCTCAGAATAGAAAACTTCTATTCATACAGGTAGTCATACTCCTAGTGTAATGTAAAGGTACCTATGG
>BLFK01000866.1:350130-397630 GCA_014634185.1 Astreopora myriophthalma
GGTTTCCAACTTTGCAGTACGACTACAAGCTTTTAGTGGGCGCAAGTTCACCCTTCGCTTTTCACTTACAACCAGGCAAGGTATCACGAGTGCACTTTCCTCAATACTGAAGGTGCTTAGCTCTGGTCCGAACTAACGTGAAAACATTTGCGTATCGTTTTTCACCGTCCATCGCGAAGACGCTGACACGCGGCTCTAGAAACGATTAATGCATGGCAACGATAGGATATTTTTGCCGTCGACAATACCGCACCGTAACGCGCAGTTTCTGGAGACACGGTTCTCAAAGACCAAAACTGAGCACTGTTTTGAATTGGGATATATACATCACTGTTGGAGTTGTAAAAGAGTTGTTTTTGTTTGTTTGTTTTTTTGCCGTTCTTTTCTTGTTTGTTTGTTTTTTCGTTTTTTTTTCTTTTTGTTTTTTTGTTTTTTTGTTTTGTTTTGTTTTTCAAGAAAATTGTTTTCTGATTTACACCGTAATCTTCTCTCGGTAAAACCGTGATAGTAGCCGATTCGAAAGCTTTGCTCCTTATTTGGCCCCTGCACACCTCCCCATTAAGAATGATAATTAAATTGCAACTAAATAAAAAATAATAATGTGATACTTCTTTCCTTTTCTGACCATTAAAAAGATCACTGTAATATGAATTAAGAGTCAATAATTTGAAGTGGAGCCGGGGTGTACTGATGCTATATTCAGCCCACATATAACATGTAAAGGCCTGCGGATACGACTGCATTGTCAGGCAACCAGTATGCACATGAATCAAGAAACGGAAAGTGAAGAATGATCATCGCAGTTAATTTTCCAATTTAAGCAATTGGAAAGAAGAAACCTGAAAAAATCAGGGCTTCAACGGGATTCGAACCCGTGACCTCCGCGATACCGGTGCGATGCTCTACCAACTGAGCTATGAAGCCACACATTGGGAGCGAGGTCAATTTATTGAGTTCATATCTCCCGTGAGGAGTGAAATAATGTGAAGTATGTATGAAATGATTCATATTTGAACTGCAGTTGTGGATGAAATGATTCATATTTCAACTGCAGTTTCTTCTTTCCAATTGCTTAAATTGGAAAATTAACTGCGATGATCATTCTTCACTTTCATCCACAACTGCAGTTCAAATATGAATCAATCAAGAAACTGTAGCGATGCATAGGTAGGGTGTGAAACACCGATATCAGTAAATTACTCTAAAGAAAATAAAACCCTGACGTTTCGAGGCTTTGCTCTCTCTCTCTCTCTCTCTCTCTCTCTCTCTCTTAGCTTGTAAGCTGATGTCGTCTTGCGTTAAAAGTATTGTCTGCAAAATGACCTCACTTTTACATGCATAAGACATATTGTCTGGGAAAGGGCCCAACGAAAATACTGCCAGTCGGAATTAGGCGTATGCTTGTGGCCAATCAAAATTGAGATGTTGACAGCAGTGTACAATAAATTCAATTATCCGGTGATATCAAATTTAATCTTGTGTACATGCCTTCATCATGTGTTCAAACAGCATCCTGCCACACCCTGTTCTCTGACGAGACTCGTGTACATAGAAGTCCAGCACGCACAAAGGATTAACTTCATATTGCACACTCTGTAGATCCTGGTCAATAGAAGTAAAAAGTAAAAAAGTACATGTCAGTAAAAAACCTTTATTTACACACGATGATATTTAGAGCTTCAAGCTTGTGGGACGATGTATAGAGGGTAACAATTGAACTTAACAGAAGGACGTTAAGAGAGGCAACCAGTTGACTATTTACAAGTGCGAAGAGTTCCAGCTTTTCCTTTTTTACCTTAAACACTGTTTTTACAGAAGGAAATAGAATGAGGAAGGCACTGATGAATTACCAGTAAAAACAGTTTCTTGTGACCAACTTTGAGAATTCCCACTGCTGCTCCTAAACCACTGAAAAAACAAAGATATTCTCAGGATTACTTAAGCACTTGAATTCCTACAAAGTACTGCATGCATGCATCACTACTGATAGATTCGCAACCTCAAGATGTTATTAAATTTTGCCCATCAATAGTGGTAGACCCAGTCCTAAAGGTGAGGGAGGGTTCCGCTCTGAAAAATGTGTTTGGCCCTTTCGCGTTTTTTTTTTTCCCTCGATTTTGAGGCAGCTTTATTATAACGAAGTGATATGATCCATAAATGAGGGGGGAGGGAGGGGGCTAACATGGATCCATCACTGAATATCTATAGTGGATAAATGAATTCCTCAATAGTAAGACAGGCAATGGCATCATCATCATCATCATCATCGTCGTCATCGTGGTCGTCATCGTCGTCGTCATCATCATCGTCATCATCATCGTCATCATCATCGTTATCATAAAAAGTCAATGTCCCAAGCTAGATGACGTCAGGGCGGATGGTGTTCATTGTCAAAGACAAAGCTGCGGGAACTGTCGCGACTAATTTCCGACCAATGACATGTCTTCCTTTGATGTGGAAGCTGTTCTGAATTTGTCTGAGGAATTGTACCAGCACCTAGAAATGCGAAAATTGTAGCCTGAAGAGCAGAAAGGACGTCGGAAGAATGCGAGGGGAACAAAGGACTAGCTACTGAACGAGCCAAATGATTATAAAGAACTGTAAGAGAAGATTGACGGGCTTGGGAGTTGCTTGGACTGACTTTAAGAAAGCTTTCGATATGATCCCACATTCTTGGATTCTCAAGTGCTTGTCCTGTTTGGAGTTGCAAACAACATCACCAGTCAAGTGAAGCTATGATACTCGCAGTTATGAACGTAATTTTACCAATTGCGTTGAGAAGCCTGAAAAAATTCAGGACTTCAATGGAGTTTGAACCCGTGACCGACCTTGCAATGCCGGTGCGATCCTCTAACCAACTGAGCTATGAAGCCACTGATGTTGGGAGCTGGTCATCGGGTGGGTTCAAATGTTCCGGTGATGAATGAATCAACGAAATGATACAATATGAAATGAATCATAATTATGCTGAACTGCGGATGTGAAATCAAGTGAAGCTATGATCGTCGCAGTTACCAACCCAATTTTAGCAACTGCGTGGAGAAGCCTGAAAAAATTCAGGACTTCAACGGGGTTTGAAGGGGTTTGCAAGAACATCACCAGTATTATTGCAAAAAGTATGGAAGGATGGAAGACAGAATTGTCATCTGGGGGAGAACGATTAGGTGAAGTCAAAATCAGACGGGGGATATTCCAAGGAGACACCCTTCCCCCCCTTCTGTTCCTCATGTCTATGATAACACTCACACTGGTGCTGAGAAAGGTGAAGGCGGGGTATGACCTGGGGCGTGGTAATTTAGTCATCACCCACGTGTTATTTATGGATGACTTGAAGGTTTATGGCAAGAAAGAGAAGAAGATTGATAATCTTGTGGAAACAGTGAGAGTAGTCGGCACTGACATGCGCATGGAATTTGGCATAACTAAGTGTGCCATAATGGTTATGAAAACAGGAAAGGTTGTATAATGTGATTGGATTCTGTTGCCCGACAACAACCGGGTGAGGGAGCTGGGAGAAGGTGATGAGCCCTATAAGTACTTGGGAGTGTTGGAAGCGGACAGTATAAGACACCAGGAAATCAAGGACATCACGCGAAAAGAGTACTTTAGGCGCATCAGAAAAATCCTCAAGTCCAAACTGAATGGTGGCAATGTCATAAAAGCTATCAATTCTCGAGCAGTGTCTTTAGTTTGCAATGGCGCTGGAATTATTGAATGGTCAAAAGAAGAGCTTCGTCAAATAGATCGGTAAACAGTCACGTTGTTGACAACTTATCGAGCATCGCATCCATAGGCTGATATCAATAGATTATACCTCAGAAGGTGGAAGACTGAGTGTGTAATGCTTGATATTAGCAGCCTTGCTAATTACAGTACATAGTAGAAGCGACTAAGTTGCACTATGAGAAGTATATCAAGAGCAGATTGACATTCTGAAGGACATTGGAAAGGACAAGGAGGCACTTAACGAAGAAAAAATGCAAAGATTCCTAGCCAAGCCTCTCCATGGCCAGTTTTTCAGCAATACAACATGTAGCAACTAGAATAGAAAAAAAATAGAATGTGTTGATTGCGTGGTTCGTTGTCAAGTGTGTATGGTTGTGTGTATGCGTTGTAATACTGTCTAAGTGTTAACTAAGATGTCGTGATTATTCCCTGTAGTCCTTTCACACGTTTATTTGTAAGTATATAAGTTTGTTTCAGCGTTATTACGCATAATTTTTCCCTTTCTTAAGTTTGGTCGTTGTCCAGTAACTGCCTTTCTAGGTTCGGTTTATAACATTGTTGCTTCCGCCGTTCTCGGCAGCCTTTTGGCCTACATTTATTTCAAGTTGCACCACAGTTTGTAAGTACTTATTTCGTGTTTTCTGTTGTTCTTTCTCATCTTTTACTTTTGGAACAATTCATGTGATTTGTTTTCATTTATTTTGTTTTCAGTTGAATCGCAGTTGCCAGTCTTATTAAATGTATAGCGCATTCAAAATGTGGCGTTTACCTCAGTATACGTGAACCGTCGACCGAACACAACAAAAAGAGATGAGACGTCTTGGGAGTGGCTCAAGAAAGGAAAACTGAAAAAAGAGACGGAGGGTTTATTAACTGCTGCTCAGGCATTGTGAACGAATAGTATTAAAAATTCGGAGTTGATAAACAGGAGGTGTCGCCTACATGTAGAACGTGTGGGGAGAGAGGAGACGGTTGCACATGTGGTGGCAGAATGTCCGAAGCTCGCGCAAAAGTATTACAAGACCCGGAGGGACGACAAAGTTGCCCAAGTGATACATTGGCGTCTTTACGACAATTTAGGCTTTGAGTGACGCATAGTATGATCATACAGCTGAGCCGATTCTAGAGCCAGAGAACACAAAGATTTTGTGGGGCTTTAAGATTTGGTGGTGGAGGCAAACAAGCCTGACATTGCAGTGATGGACAAAGAAGAAGGGAAAATGTCTCATAATAGATATCACTTGTCCCTTCAACACTAGAATCTCTGAGAAGGAAAAGGAAAAATTGGAAAAGTAGCAGGATTTGAAGAGGGAGCTCAAAAGGAGTTGGAAGTGTAAGGAAGCCACTATTGTGTCCGTGATTATTGGCGCCCTTGGAATGGTGTCAGCCAGCCTGAGGCAATGGTTACAGGTGCTGGACGTAGCCAAGGAACTAGCGCTGCTTCAGAATGTATGCCTCTTGGGAACAGCAAAGATCCTTAGAAAGTATTAGACATGGGACGAATCACATCAATATTAATTAGACGGGACATGGCTCGCTGCCAATGAGAACTTCCAGTTTTAAAGACTGTGAAATGTTTATTTGGATAATAACAATAATAATGAAATTTATAAGGTGCAAATATCGATATGAATATATTCAAATGCGGCAATAGCATCCACAGTACATTAAAGGAGAAAATTCTGAACTGCAATGTGAACTGTCCCAGGCCTTACATCACCATTTATTATAGCATGTGGCCTGCGAGTGACATGGCATTTCACTGGAGAACTGTAAAGTACCCCTATTTTTAACCCAAACACCACGGACTATGATTAGTTGTGTCCTAAGTGCCATTCAGTTGATATCAAACAACTCCAGTAAAGCAAAGACAAGCCTTAATAATAATGCCTTTCATCTACCCTGGTGAGAATCTTTAAAGGATCTTCAAAGATCTTTGAGGATCTTAACAAGGATCCTCCGAAATCTTTGCCAAGATCTCCAAGGATCCTGCAGAAATCTTGCCAAGATCCTTAAGGATCTTCAGACATCTCGCCAGGATCTTAAAGAACCTTGGCAAGATCCTTGAAGATCTTTAGGATATTTGCTAACACCCTTGTACTTGTTTTCACAAGGATCTTTTTAAGATCCTCACGAGATCCTTAAAATGTCCTTAAGGATCTTTGCATGTAGTTTAGCAACTGAAGATCTTTGAAGATCCTTCAAAGATCTTTAAAAGGCCCTTATCATTAAGGATCTTTAGTAGGTCCTTGAGGATCTTTAAATGAAGTAATCACCAGGCAAAGAGGGGCCAACTCTTAGCATCTGTCAGAAAATATGAGAACAAAAGAAAGAGAACACGAACTCACTTGTTTGCTGAGGGATCCTTCATAATGTACAGCCTGTGATCTGAATGCTGCAATTTGATTGCACTGGTGATGGGTGAGCGTAAGCCTTGAGCCTAAGAAATTTTCAAAATTCACAATTATTTAACATCATGATATTTTAAAGGGCCTGTGTCAAACATTTTAACCAAATTCAGCAACTGGAAACTGGCCACCAAATCAAGTAAAAGTCTTCAAAATGACTGCTTAAAACAGTGAAGGAAGGTTTGAATAAAACTGAGCAAATACAAAAGAATTAAGGCAGGGATGGGCAAAATTGAAGATTAAAATGGATTGCATTTGGGTTTCTTGAAAACTGTTCAGAGTATAAACTGAATTTATGAAAGATCATCTCTCATTGTTTGTAACTTTAAATATGTTTGGGAGACATTATTTTTCATCGTGAAGCTTTGATTTTGTTGTTTAAGAGTAATTTCTTGGTTGGCATCAAGTTGCATAGTCAGTAAGGGCAAGTAACTGGCAAAACTAGACAAAATGGACTGCACTGCTATGAAACAGACCCTTTAAGACACTGGAGGTAACCCCGTGATGAGCCTGACTGTACAGGAGCCAATATCTGTTAACTTGTAATTAAAGATAACATTCTTCCCGTAAGTCTCAGTTTAACAAGTCCAATAATTATGTTTGCTGACAGTTTTGTCATTTCTGTAAATCACAGCTATGAGTTTAGTTCACACTAGTGCTGTAATTGTAATCACAATCATAATTATTTGCAATAATTGCAAGACTTATGCTGGTCCCAGGGGTTTTTCTTTAAGTTTGTTCTAATTCTGCCTTGAAAGGACAATAACATGTTGTGACACATTGAGAGAAAAACCTCTGGTTTCTGTCTCTGCGAATCTCACTTCCATGCAGATGTCAACTGTTAAATGCTTTAAAATCATCATTTAAAACAACCGATAACAATGGAATTGCACTCTCATCTGCTCGTCAGCGTTCTAATAAGCCATAAATTTTGAATCAAGTAAATGTTAAAATATACACCAATCAAAACTCACAGAGACTGCACTGTGAAAACTGCATTAAAGTGATATGCACAAGGAACAAAACCAGAGGTTTTTCTTCACCCACCACTTTGTAACTGGTTGCCAACACTTGGCAGCTAACTGTAACATTTGTATGCATCCAAGAAGAAAAACCACTAGGTCAAGGGTAAATTAGTAAGACCTAATGTGAATCAAGAATCATACACGCAATCACAAGCACCATCATAAGGTCAGCATTGCAAGAACCATAATTGTAATGATAAGGATCAGAAAGTTTCCTTTTTTGCATGATTTTGATGAAGATTACAATCTTTACTTCACATCGGTTCACACTGGGTCATTAAACTCTCTTACAATTACAATTATTGTGATCACAATTATCACACTTATGTCGGTAGTGCAGCTGGATCTCTCGGTTGGGACCACACCCTGCCCAAGGGCCAGGGATTGAGGGAGTGGGAGGGTTAAGACTCACCAACCCTGCAAATCAATCATTCTGTAATTTGTGAATGACAAAACAGTTTAGCATACTAACCCTTGTTGATGCCTCACCCATCTTATCAATCAAGGTCTTAAGCTGGTTCTGCTTCTTTGAAAACTCAAACCTTTGTTAAAATCAAATTAAACCAATAAAGGGTCAACTAAATTCATTTTATTTCCAACCCTATGTAATCTGCAAACAGCAGTGACTCTGCAATCAATTGCACACCCCAATAAATAAACTCCACAAATGACTTTTAAATACACCTCTTTAGCTTGTACATTTTGTTTTCCCATTTCAGACCACATGATGATACTCTAGGGAACAGTTTCTTTAAAATTTCTTTTTATGCACGTGCATGTGCATGCATAATTTTAAAAAATACAAAAAACAAAAATCCCTTGATAAATCATCACCTGGTCTGAATTGGGAAAACAAAATTTACACACTAAAGAGGTCTATTGGCCAAGCTAATTTGAAATCAAGAAAAAAATGTAAGCCATTATTCCCACAATCTTTCTTTGGTGAACTTTCCAACCACCAGTTAATAAATATGGCTCAATTCAACTTATGCAAGATACACGATCATTTAATTTCCTCTACCCTGGTCCCAGAGATTTTTTCTTTGTTTTTTTGCTAAGAACTAAATTTAGCCACAAAGCAGCAACGACAAATCATGAAGCAGTGAGAGAAGAGCCTATGGTTTTGATCCCTGCCAATCTCACTTCCATGCAGACGCCAACTGTCAAATGCTCCAAAATTATGATTTAAAAAAACAGCCAAAGACACTTAAGCCCTGGTCAAACGGTGCATGATAGTCGATGATAGTTGATGATAGTCGATGATAGCTAAAGCACGCACGCTCGTTTGACCACCAACTATCATGCACTATCATCGACTATCATCAACTATCATTCACTTTGAGCATGTTCAAATTCTTCATGATAGTTGATGATAGTTTTTCACATTTGACCACATGCATGACAGTCGATGATAGTTTTTCGGTCAGCTGTATTCCCCCAAAATTGACGGGCTCAGTTTTCGGCACCAGCTTTTCAGTTAACTTTCAGCAAGCTAACAAAATGGCGGCGGTGTCGAGAGTTTGCTCTCCACAGATTGAAAATAAGGAAAATGACAAAAATAAAGAAAACAAAGCCAATGACAGTGAGGGAAGTGAAGCAACTCAAGGAAAACGAAACAGGCTGCCGCCAGGGGGCTTATGGGCTCCCTCTTTCGCCGGGAAAAATTATTCATCCCTGCTTGCAATGCCATGTTTCTTACGACATCATCTTAATTGATTACATCCCCGTTGTGTGTAGCCATGGAGACGAAATATGCAACAATTCTTCCCCAGACTTCCTCGGAACAACTGTCATCGACTATCATGCGCCGTTTGACCACCCGTTTGATAGTTGATGATACTTGATGATAGTTTTGACTATCATCAACTATCATGCACCGTTTGACCAGGGCTTTATCACGCTCTCACCTGCTTGTCAGCATTCCGTCACCGTGAATTTTGGAATGTGTAGACGCTAAAATGTCAAACGATCAGAACCGACAATCAGACACTGCAGTGTAAACATTGCATGAAAGTGAGATTCGCAGGGACGCAAACCAGAAGTTTTTGTTCCCTCATCGCTGCGTGGTTCGTTGTCACCGCTTCACGGCTAAAATTCGTCGCAAGAGAAGAAAGAAAAGCCTCTGGAAGCAGGGCAAATTTCCTCGGGTTGAATTTGTAAAAAGTTGTCAGAACCATAGTATTCTGCAGTTAAGCCGACTAAAATCCTAACCGAATGCCAAACTTACCGGTCGGTTTTCACTCGAGACTGAAATGGTGCTAACTTGTAATCGACCAGTGTGATGAAATCGGCCAACAACTCATTGACGTCGAAAGAAAATTCCATTTATAAAGATACTTCGAACGAGTCCAAAAATGAAACAAAAAGACCACATCCCTCAGGCCGGTTCATCTCAGCTTATATACAGGAAATGCTAGCGCTCCTTCCATTTCCTTTTGGGGTTGTTTCCTCAAGGTATAGGCGCAAGCTTCGCCACAGCGAAGTAATACCCATTCTCGGAGATTGCGGTTTACAGTACGTGTTCGGATCAATATGATACCCAAAATGGTCAAGCAAGAATCATGGACCAAGTCATTCACTCTTCACGATCCGACGACGCGTACTCGATTGACTTTCCCGAGGTATAGCGGAGAAATTTTGCTATTAGCAACCGCGTCAGCAACTGTGTGTATTGGTGGCATTGAAGGCTCTTCGATTCTCCAGCGGTTTTTGATTAACAGCTCTACGGGTCGTGTATGACTAAATGAAGCGAAGCCCTGGGAACATTTATGAATTTGACTCACGCGGACACAATGGTTAGTACATCTCGATCATTGATTCACATGACCTGTACAATGGGAACAACTGTACTTAGAACACGTAACCCCTCTTATACTGTGAGACCACTTGATTGCTTATATACATGTAAATTAAAGGAGCACGCTCAACCACAGTGCTTTATGCACCATTGTTATTATCAAGGAACTTATTTTTCTTCAAATGCCAACCTGTCAGAAACACGTGAAAATATTCCAGAGCAAAGATGGGAAAAAGCAGCTCTGATTTGATTGACTTAACAAACGAAAATGAGCATAGTTGCCCTTTTCTGTAATACAGAGACTGCTGAATATGGCAGCTTTGCCTGCATTGCATTCTGGTTGAGTGTGCTCCTTTAACTCCTTGAAAAGAGGACAGTTTCACATTTTTATAAGGACCATATGTAAATAGTCAAGGGAAAGGTATCAACAACAATGAAGTGCTTCTTCTCAATTTTAATAGCCAGTCAAAAGACACCAACGCATGTCTTTAATTGCGCTTTCTATTTGTTCGCTTCTTCTGCACACCAGTTGTGGTCCTCTGGCTACGCAGGATGGCACAAGCCCGCCTGACAGCTGCATCTTGCAGGTCTCGTCGGTAAGAATTCTTGCGGCAGAGGTTCTTAATGGTCTTGACTGTGTGACGAGAGTTCTTAGCCAAGGTCACCTTAGCTAATACCTTTGCAGGCTTGTTCACATCTGCACAACAACAGAAAATTGCAATACTACATTAATTTCTATTACTCCCATTTTAGCCCTCTAGTCAATGCTCTCACATCACCATTTTCATGAACCAAAATAACTGCCGTAAGCCTGAATACCACATGGCAAAACGAATCTACATTTTTATTCCTTTATAATTTGCAACACTTAAGTTCAACACAAAAATATTAAACAATAAAACAGCCCGTTATTCAGTGGAAAAAGCTCTATATAACTCAACCCTAGCCAGAAGACAACCTATATTGTACAGGTTGATATCCTTTAAAAGTTGGCAAAAGCAAACTCAGCATTAATTTTGGTCACCTCGCTTCGAGATTATGGGCCACCCACAACATCTCTCTAGTGACAAAAATTTCTGTCTATCAAGCAGCTGTTCTAACTGTGTCACTCTATGGTGCAGAAACTTGGACAGTATATCACCGAGATATAAAACAGCTAAATGCTTTTCATATGTGCTGTCTACAGAGAATTTCTGGAATATCCTGGCAAGATCGTATACCCAACACGGAAGTGCTGTCTCACTGTCATATGTGCGGGATTGAGGCCTACATAATGGAGGCCCGTCTTCGATGGACAGGGCATGTTGTTCGTATGAGTGCGGAGAGACTACCATGTGCCCTTTTATACAGCGAACTATCTGATGGTGCTCGTAAAGTTGGCGCTCCTAAGAAGCGTTTTAAAGATCAATTGAAGAGCTCGCTGAGCAAATGTGGCATAACTGACTTCGAAGCTCTTGCAAACGACAGAGGCCAGTGGAAGACAGCTGTTAAGACCAGGGTTGCCAAGTTTGAGAAAGGTCGAATAGTGGAACTGATGGAATGTCGTCGCTGCCGCAAGGAACGTATATTAGCACAAGGTTCCTATCCCTGCAATAAATGCCCAAAAGTCTGCCACTCTGGGATTGGACTAGTGAGCTATCAAAGAGCTCACGACTGCAAAGGTGTATGATTATAATGTTTTGCTTCAAAACTTGGATCTGTCGCTTACGACAGCCAAACCAACCCAACCCAACCCATTAGAAATGGCTTGAAACTTACATCTGTTCTTCTTTGTAGTAACAACAACACCCTTGCCAGAGGGGTCAGCTGTAATCCCAATAGCCTGAAGATTAAAAAAAATTAACAATGTGTAATATTGAAACTCCAACAAGTCAAACAATTGAAGGGCTGTGTGCACAACAATTGTTAACTTAACTTTATTCTTTTATGGGAAATTGCAGCCAAATTTCAAGCAATAAAGGACAAAGATACTCACTCATACGTACGTGGTAGCACACTGTAAGGTAAACTGTGCAAAACATAATATTATCACACAGTTACACTGTATACCTTTTTGTTGATTAATCCATTATGCTTCAACGAATGCTTCCCAGTGAGGTTGAGAGGCTCCTAATAGGAAACAAAAATGAAGGCCTCACTTATGACTTGATTTCTACAATACATGAACCCTAAAAGAATGCCAACATTTGTTCTCTGTGAAATGAAATACTGTAAACAACCTATTACTTCCACTCCATTGTGCGGTCAAACCTGCTGTAAGTATGCACATTCCAAACCAAGCATAGTTACCCACATTACAAGACACTCGTCACTGTACACTGAGGAGATACCTGCATCATCATCATGATGTGATGATGATTATGGTGGTAGTGATGGTGATAATGGAGATGATTCTAGTGATGGTGGTGAAGGATGATAACGACATTGACAATTACAATGATGACAATAAACTTAATTTAAGGCTGTAAGTATCCATGTATTTAAAAGAGCCAGAGCAGTAAAGGGCACACTGCAGAAATCAAAATCCAATCTAATCAAGCATTGGGTTTTGTCTTTTGTTTCAAAGCAGAAGTTTGACTGTGTCTTTACGCGTATGCTCTAATGATTAAGACAAGAAAGCATTTGCTTACTTTTGTGAATGTTGAACCCTGATTTTTCAACAGAAAGCAAGTGTTCTTCCTCAAAATCATCCACTGTAAATCAGCTGACATCTTTCCTGCTTTGTGATGACAGCAAGAGAAGCACTTTAAATCAATACAAGTACTGCAGGACAATTAATGTTGTGGCAAATGACAAACTGTTTTCAGATGTAAGATTTGCCACTACAAAGCATTAACACTTTTGCTGAAAGTCTAATTCCCAACTCAGTGTCTCATACACTTCTGAAGTATTACCAGCAAAACAGAGATACCATGAAAGGGCTATCAGAAGATCCATGAGCACATTTTACAGACTCCAAATTTTATTGCTGTCCGTTCAAATTCCAAGGTTTACCGAAAAAGATGGAGCGAAAGAATAAATAATCAGTAGTAACCACTTTTGTGTCATTGACATTGCTGTCTTGCTGAGAGGCCTATAAAATTTATAATTCCAATTTTCTAGATGTCATACCTACTTTACTGGCCAAATTTGGCAAGATTTCCACCCAGCTCCCAACATTAATTATACATGGGATATTTCTTGCTGTGTGGAGATCTTTCCCCGAATTTTCTGTTAGCTCCTTCATCGCATAATTTATCGGCCAGAATCCCATACATTCACCGCAGTTTGAGCCGTGCCCCCCATCCCCCCTCCCCCTCCCCCCCGCCAAAAAAAAACAGCATGGCGTCATGAAGCGTGAGAGAGTCTACTCGGAACCCGAAGGGTTTTCGAAGGAGGTCTAGGAAATCTTACACAAAAAGTGCTGTAACTGAAACCGTAATTGTTTCAAACATTCAATAACTCTAAATGTCACAACCAGAAACGAGAAAGACTGTATGCATAAACAACTTACGAGTGCCCAACTCACGATTTTGACTTTTTTTAAGATACGTTACGGCTTCGCTCGTTTCGTTTTCGACGAGAAACTTGAAGTTAATGTCTCAGTGCGATAAAAGCACGGATTAAAAGGCCAACGATGTCGAAATACTCCCCAAAATTATAATTTTAAATGCTGAAAATCATCTTACCAACATAAAATGGCGACCACGAGTGAGAAAGGAAGAGGAGCGCGCACGAGCAGACGTATCGAGGAATCGATCCAGTTTCTCACGGCCAAACGCAAAACCAATATGGCGGACGAAGGCATGTTTCAACAGAAAATACATTAAAATTTGTTATAATTTCCGATAAAAAGAATGGGGCGGACAATCATAGTCGAAGAAACAGTTGGCGATTATATTTCTTCTCTTTATGGCACTCGTCAATGGCAATTAGGATTAATAATCGGGCAGGTTAGGTATTTTCACGCTTCTTCACGGGATGACTTCTTTTGACCTGGACACGAATCAGAAGGTTTCAAAGGATTGTAGCTGTCCCGATATTGGTTTGCTTTGAAGATCGGTTCGCGCTTTTTCTTTTCTTTTTTTTTTTTATTTTGTGCTTCCGAATGTATTTGAAGTATTAGAGTATTATAGACTTGACAGCAAAATGTGGAGATGAATGGGCGACAATAGTGTTTTACAAACTAATTGTTTCAATATACTCACAGGTAAACACCAAGTCCAATGAACTAAGTGTGGTAGACGAATTTTGGCATCAAGTAATTAATTTTGCTCTGCATGAATAAACACATGTGACACCCAACTTAACTTCTGGTGTGATTAGGAGTTTAAAATGCTAGCACTATTGTAGTGTGCTTGTGTCAACGTGCACTTTAAATATAAACAAGTGAAAAGTGATCTGTTCATTCCTCTTCAGTTTTCTCCACAGCGAGATTATGTGGTTCATTTATCCAGAGCACCAGAGCAATCAGGTATGAATTTAAATTTTGAAATACTTTTACATCTAAAAAACATTATTGTTAAGTCTGACAATCCCCTTGTAAAACAGGCTCAGGTCATATTTAATTTTCTGTCTCGTAACAATTTTGCCATTACCCTCGCTGGCAATGTGTTTCAGATGCAGAGAGTAAGCCAGCCTCTTTAGAAGATATCGAAAACAGTTGGATTACAGAACATGCTCGGCAGGTGTGTGAATTCAAAATATTTCTCAAGGATACTTAATTGGTACACATCTGAAATAACAATTAATTTATCATCATCATCATCATCATCATCATAACTAAACATTGCCTTTATGAAAGGTGTCAAGAATGTTGACAGGAGGCTTGGACCTGATTGGTGTTTTCGCATTTGGTACCCCAGACATGCTCAACCGGTCTCAAACAAAACTTCGTCAATTGCTTTTCACCATCAACAAGTCTGTCCAACATAAACCTGCCTCTTACTTTGATGATGTCAGCTACAGCAGAGTATTGCTTCAGATTTGCTCTTCAACCAAAAAGTATCCTTGATGATAAATAAGTTAAAGTGATGGTCACATCGGGAATTGTCACTCGAAACTCTAACTTTCCATTGTTCAAAATGATGTTGGACATCTCCTGCCAATTATATGATGCAATATTTCCTATTGGATTAGCGCATGGTGAATGTTGCACCGAGAAGCCCTTTATGTTATTACAGTGGTACTGTAGTAAAATAGTAAGGCCAGCGAATGTCACCAATTTGCTTGGTGACTGCTCATGCTTGCCGGGAGCCACCATGTTTCAAAAAGAGTGACTCAAGTGTGATTCGTTTAGTTTTGTAATCCTTAGTCAGTGTAATCCATAGTCATCCCCATATGTAAAGGTGGACGAAGTTGTTATTTCAAGATTAAAGTGTTCATCTTGCGAATAACAATGGTCTTCTAATGGTTAAAACTCCTCTGGATGCCACAACCGCGTCGTTCGGAGGCAGTCATACTTTAATTTGATAGAAAACTGTCGGAATAGATCTCCAATTCAACCAATTCCCCACTTCTGAGCTCGAGCTCAGTGCCGATCTACAGTATAAAGGTCTGAGTACTGATTTCAAAACAGGCATGCACAGGGGCAGATCCAGGAATTTCTGAAAGGGGGGTTGTACACTATTGACGTAACCTTCATCACCAATGGTGTGGAAGGCGAGTGACGGCCCCGTTCCTCTGGCGCGATCTCTTAATGGGGTCCAGAGCCATGCCCCCCTCCCCCCCAAAAAATGTTTCCGATTTTCCCTCTAAAACGCCATTTCCAGCATTCCTGAAACTTGAAAAGCGTTGTGAAGGCATGCTATAAAATATGGAGTTTATTTTGTTTCTCAGCCAGAAACCCCAAAATAATAATGCATGATTTAAAAGGATAGCAGTATCAACAATAGTTATTTGTTGTTAGGGTTAGGACGTCACCTGTTCATGTCGCCTGTTATATCTGATCCTAAAACAACCTTCTTACAAGTAATACCCTGCACAAAAGTTGCGAAATGTAAATTATCTTTTCATAACTTGACAAGCAGTCGAATGGTGGAAGTGAATCACCTTCGTAAAAAAACAATTTTCTTTATTATTTTAGGAAGAATCAACCACAAAAAACCAAACAAATGATGCTCAAAAAGGGGGGGGGGTGCAACCCCCTCAACCCCTCCCCTGGATCCGCCTCTGCGTGCATGATATGTGCAGAGGGGGTTAAGTTGAAGTTTTAATGGATATTAAAATAGGACGAGAGTAGTAAGGTTTGCGCAATAAAAAGGCTAAGCCTTTACACACAAAGTTTCAGGCCTGATTTATTCTGCAAAATTCTTGAAAGCCACCCGTTTTTCTGCCATAGTTCAAATTCCTTGACACTGTAATTTTCAGAATCACTTGCAGGACTGTTGATGTCTCTGATCCAAGGGTAAATACAAGATTATAGTGTGATCTCCATAATTTCAAAACATTTGTTTGAACATTTTAATGTGGCTCTGCACTGGTGGGCAGAGTGAAACTCAGATATTTAGCATCATTACACATATGGTGGAGCATCGAACCAGTACAATCGGAACAACCAAGTGTAATCGGAAGGTCGTAGATTTGAGGAGCACTCAGACATTTTTCCGTTACAATGCTGGTGAATTCATCAATTTAATTATGTGCAAGGTCATACCACCATAAAGAGACTCTGTATGCTTTGAGGAAAGACTGACCCTTCTAACACCATTTGCTGACTACTTTCATTATGGTCACCCATTGCCTCAGATGCAGGTTGAAGACAAGTTTTCCAGTCTTAATCTATTGAAAATCGAGGCCCATCACACGAAAAACCACATCAAAACTAGCCAGTTGACCAAGTTTTAGCCTGTTAAGTTATATTGCAACCATCTACCAGGATTAATTCAACCGGGACAATGTGTTCTTCAACGTGCAACTTCAGGGTGCTGCTCACTAAAATCTCGGTAGAGAGTTCATGCGTTCATTCTATAATGTCCGTTACGTTTTGCATTGCAGGCTACTCCAAATCCAGCTGAAATCAAGTATCAGTCGCTTGCTTCAAAATGGCTTAAACTGGAAACTTCTCTATCATTACCTAATTGCCACTTTTATGTTACAAAGAAATTGAAGAGATCCAGTCTCCAGAACCAAATATTGGTAGGAACATTGTTAGAAGTACAGCCGCACCTTTCGTAAGCGGGCATGTTATGGAACAATCTTGAACCTCTAAAATACGGGTGTCACGACTATCATCACCGAAGGGCCATTTCATTACATTTTGTTTATCAAATCGTAGATTTTTCAGCCAAAACGTCGCTTTCAAACGCGAAAGAACGGCATTGAATTGTGTCCACCATTTAACTTGAATTAGACAAGGAGTGCGAGTTTTCTATGAGTCATTAAATAATCAACGAGGCCCGTAGAGCCAAGTTAACTATTTGACTCAGAAAAAGAGAACGAGTAGTCATATTGTTTTAGTAGAAACTCGCTCACATACTACCTTCGAATTCATTCCAGTTTTTATTGATTTCAAGATTTGAAGAACCCGCTTTTGTTTTGTTTTTGTTCAAAACGCCGGCTTTTTTGCTACTCACTATCACTCACTCAATAGACAGCGAGTAGGCAGCCAATTAGATTACAGGATTCGTGATGGTATGTGAATGGATTTCTACTAATTTCAATTAGAAATCGTCCAATTACTATTCAATAGCTCGCTGTAAGGACTGTATTGATTTAACGAATTTCCGAAGCAAATAGTACAGCCGTCTTATAGTCTGTCATGCCACGGTCTTCGTTGGCGTGGTTTCGAGCAATTTCAAGAATACTTGTGAGTTGTTTAATATTCGTCATTGTCGAGCTCGGGAGAATCTCTTGGATGAAAAATCATAAAATAAACTACAAGCATTTCCCACTTCCATTTCTGCAATTTAGGCCTTATTGCTAATCGTCGGTTTTATCTCCACGTGACAATCGCCATCTCTTCATTGGAGGCTCCACCATAAGTGTTCCTTTACAGCAGGTGGCCACTTAAGACAAACAGCGGTCGAGCGATAGATAGGGAATATACGTCTCGAGCCATTAAAACGAATCACCGAAGGGCCATTAGTGCGTTGCTGTTTATACCACCACGTATATTTAGAAGTCAAATCTCAATCAGTTCGTATCCTCGTGGACTGGAACAAGCCGAGCATACAATGCAGGCTCGTGGCGGGCCTAGTAACTGACCATTTCCCAGTTCACTTCAGCCTCTTCTTCAGGTGCGAAGTCTTAGGAAAACCAGAGGCTTCAGGCAGTCTATACTCTGGCCTGTTTCCGGCTCAAAGTTTCCTAACCAATGGCATTTTCGGGTCACGTACAATTAATACTCAGACATTCAAAATGCCGTTTGCTTGTTTTGTTTTGTTTTTAAGAAGGCCGTTATCAAGCTTAAAACTTGTGCCGGAACAAATATGTTTCCAGCAAAACCTACCCCAAGGTGCATGGCGATTAAAACTCGACCGGAGTTTCTGATTTACCAACTTGAAAGCTATTTATACTTGTTTTCCTTTCGATGCTTTGAGATGGCAGTGCCGGTGGCTTACAACTGACTGGTCTTAATGGGAACAATACAAGTGCGTTTTTACTATTTCCGTTGATCAAATTGATAACTTCAAAAAATATAACCAGTAATAAACACCAAAAAGTTTTGAAAAAGCAATCGCAGGGCAATCGTGACCGAAAGAAAACTGTAGAAATGAGTTACAGGCGAATCCCTAACTCTAGATCTTCAGCCAGGGTAATTAGTTTCCACACGGAAAGACCAATTACTACTAGTATACTTGTAGAATCACAAAAAATTCGCACTTGCAATCGCTTTGAAAAAGACGCTGAAGTGAGCACGAAATCGGACCTGTTTGCTTTTGAAACGATTGCCCGCATTGGCCGCCGATGGAGGGCCCCCATTGCACGCCAATGTTGATGCCACTGACAATTACTGATGATCCTTCTGGAAATTGTTTCTACAGAGTAGCCTCCATAACACGTTACAGAGCATATCAAATGCATTATGCACTGTGAATGGAGAGCTGTGTCCGGACGATCAAGCTCTGTCAACTGGAGAAAAAACAGGAAAAGTCCCTGCAAATTCAAAAACCACACAGACTTTTAAGATTGATATGTTCTCCGAAGAGGTAATACTGCTATGTTATTGTAATCTATCTCATTTCTAATGATTAATTGACCGGAGTAGAGGTGTAAAAGCAAAGCAGGTGCGAAAATGAACTGCTCTTAAATAGCTACTCGATTGATCAATTAGAGTAGATTGCCAATTTGCTTTCGTAAAATTATTCCAATTTAGTAATTACTCTGGCTCAAGACAGTCAAAACGCGTGCGAGCAAGTTACAGGATAGCCTTTCTTGAAAGCCTCTCGGATACTCTTCGGGTCTTTTTTCAGTTGATGCTATAATTTCTTATGCATCTCAAATCAAAGACATTTGTATGCATGAAATCTTTTCGTACATTGACGATCGCGACATGTCAATAGACCGGCTTCTTAGAAAAAGCAAATCGCACTTTTCCAAATGGCTTTTCAAGCCAGAAAACATTTCTGGACTGTCACCGAGAAACGAACCTGGTTGGTACAGAAAGTATCGTGAGATTTTCAGATCCCACACATCTTTGGTCAGGGTCTATTGTTTCTAATGGATGTTTTTGTGAGGCCATTGTTCCTGAACTAATCCCGAGGGTCGCTGTGATAGCTGCGTACTGGCCCGAAATTTTTGGCCAATCACTGAGCGTGGGGAATTCAAAACTCAACTGAAACCCTCTCTTTACTATAATCAATTTGCCTTTAAACTTGTTTTAACGGTTAACCATGACCTGAAAATAGGAAATATACGGCAGCGTTAGGTATCATGATTAGCTGAAAGTTCAAAAGCTTTGGGATAGTTCAAAGTAAACACCTTTAGCGTATTATGTTCTCCTTAGCCATGTGCTCCAGGGAAACTTGAAGAGGTAGAATCGGTGCGTTTCCTGTCATTCGGTGGATCAGTGTACTGTCGAGCTCATGTGCATCAGAAAGCTACCGTCAAGGAGGCAATGCAGGTACAGTGCTCAGCAATAACAAGTTATTCAACTCAGCAGCTTTCTGCATTCGTCTCAGTTTTGCTGGTATCTTACTGAGCTCTTTCGCAGAAGCAAAATAATTGGCTCTCATGTCCAAAATGGCGGTGACAAAATCAGACAGCCGACCTTAAGGCTACACTGAAATCAAAGCAACTTTTCATGTAACTAAAGCAGCTCGTTACCTTGGAGATCTGCTTTATTCGAGTTGGTGGCATGATGTCATTTACACTGATATATAACGAGAACTTGCCTCGCTCTTTACTTCAGATAAGACATTGTCGGCTATGTTTATCTCACATGTAGGCCTTGAAGTACGATGTCATTCGTAGTGTCTTGTCTCGTCTTGAAGTCTTGTGTGAGGACATCATGGATAGTCGTGAGGAAGAAACGAGTGAAGGTTCGTTTGATACAAATTTATCACGTTCAGTGGCAAAAAACGAATTGACTTTCGTCTACATTCACCTGTTCCACTTCCTCCTTCTTTTGTACAACCCTCTTCCTATAGCGTGTATTTGATTAGCGCCTGCAAGCAAACTCAGTGAGACTGAGTCCCCTCAAACATCCGGAACGATGGTTGGTTCAACGCGAAAAGGTGCTACGTCACAATACCGGAAAATAGCAGTTGTTTACCATTTATAAGCCGAAACAGTTTGGTCCTCGGTTCGTTCGAATGGTAAAGCCTGGTTCACACAAGCGAGATAACGGGAAGGTTACGCAATGAGAAAAAGCACCTTGCGTTGATGTTTTATATGTCTCCAGTGTGAACAACACACCACATAAGGACATACTAGGAACATAATGACATAAGGAAAAAACTGATCATTTCTTTATGCCGTTGTGTCAATGACGTTATGTCGTAAGTGTGAAACCAGGCTTAAGCAAAGACGCCAGAATGGTAAAGTCTGTTGGGATTGGGTCCATTTTCAAAGTTCAGTAGAATTTATTAACAGAGTCCGGAACGTAAATAAACTGTGGGGAAAGTAAATTGAACACGCATTTTTCCATTCGAAAATTCCAGTTGGAAATCTTGGACGACCTTTTCAAACTTTCCGAAAATGTTGGAAATTTTCCGGTAGGGCACATAAAAAAGGCTTTACGGTTTACATTTTTTTTTTCTGTAAATGGTAAACCGGAATTGTACGGTTTAAAACCACGTATTTTTTTACCTTTCCTCCTCAGAAATCCCTTCTTTATCATGGACATGTCCTCAGAGGGTGTTTGCTCCTGTTGGTGTTGGAGCTCTAACAGTGTGTGATTACGTGTTCAAGGACGAAACTTTGAAGGTGATGGTGTAACGGTTTTCAATTGAGTGTCGAAAAACCAAAACCAAAGTAACTACAGACTCAGCCGGTGCTACCCATCCTTTTCAACCATTTCGACCAACTTCGGAAGTGGCTGAAAAAGCTAGTCAACCAAACACCAAAAAAAACGAAAAGTGTTTGTTTTTTCCCAGTAGAACACGAAACACCCAATCAACCCAACAAAACGGTTCATCCCAATAAAACAATACCTTAAACTCCCTTTAAAAAGGAGGCAGTAAAGTGACCTCGAAAATGGCCTGCTGCTTGGGAGCCTGGGGCAACGTAAGTGAAGCTCCTTCCAGTTACACGGTTGCACCCTAAGCTATTACTAAGCGACTTTAGATCGGAGTACGAGTACGAGTTTGCCGTACCGAGCCCGCGCATTAAGTTTGAAGTCGAAAATTTTCCAACTGCGCGTGCTCGGTGCAGAAAACTCGTACTCGTACGCGTAGTCAAATCTAAAGGTCGCATACCGCCACCAGCAAAGAATAATTTGACATGACTTTCGCAGGAATCACAAGAAAGAATGACAGAGCTGTTGGACATCGAACCTAAAGAAGATGACTTTGATTGTAAAGAAGAATTCCCGGGTACAGTATTGCAGTATTGATTTGGCTACGACTGCAAACAACAACAACAACAACAAAAACATTGGAGTGTTCCTGGATGATGAGCTCGGGCAAAAATGCGATACTTTTGCTTGAAATATGAATAACGATAAAATTGTTTCAGGCATTCGAAAACTTGCGAAATACGTCGTCAACCAACTTTGTAAGAAAAAGTAAAGAAGCTTTATTTGTACACGCGTATAGAAAGTTAAGTAAGAATACCAACCATTAAACAGAACAGTGTTAAGAAACGCAAACGAAGGGAGACCACCAGTCGGCTATGTACAGAGCGTGGGGGAGTTGAATTCGGGGACCAACGAAGACGAATCCAGTTAGTTGTGAGAGCCGGTACCTCTGTATGCTTATCCAGCGCACTAACCACTGTGCCATGCCGCCGCCGCGAGAAAGCCATGTTTGAGGGTGGTAAAGGGTATTTTCGTGACTCGTGATCGGCCCCTTTTTTCCCCGTGAAATGTGAAATGGCTAATTTTTTCCGCGTGAATCGTGATTTCCACAGTAGCCGTGAAGCGTGATTTTGCAAAATTATTTTCCGTGAAAAGAGAAAATGTTTAATTCGCCGTGAACCGTGATTTTCATCGTCTTCGTTTTCGTGAATTGTGAAAGGACAGTTTTATTTTCCGTGAAACGTGATCTAGACCCTCCCTTTACCACCCTCATGTTTGTATCAAACTGGTTGCACAAATTTTATTGGCCATGGTTTTTCAAATACGGTCCTTGCTAATTGATTGGTATAGAGCGCAGCTATGGTCTCTTGTGTTTAGGTTTAGGCTCTTTTGTTACAGTTGTGTAGTGTATTCTAAAAACCGTTGCATCTAATAGATGCGTACTTACCTTATTTCATTTATGTTATGGTTTCATTGGTTTTCATATCATTTGCTATTTTCTAGATGTACAAACAGTGAAGAGTTTAATGGACGAAAGGGAAAACAATAGCGACAAAGAAGATGCAACGGACGACGAAACGAGCGGACAGGGGATAGGAAAACGTGTAATTGGTGAGCCGGCGGAAAATAGATTGTCCTGCTAATGAAACTAGAAGCACCAAATTTCATATGCTATTCAGTTACTCCGATACTGTTGCTCCGCTTTGCAAGCTTCAACAACTCCTCTGTCTTTCGCCATCGTCATCTGGAGACCAACTATGGCGCATGCGTGTCTCCCTGGTGCCAAGTGATTCTAAGACCCCCTTCCCCACCCCCACCCCCCAAAGTCACGTCACTCATTTCCTTTTCATCCCACCCATCAGTCTTCGTTCACTTTTTAATTGGTGTTACTCGTTATGAATTGCTATACGTTTTCTTCCGCCCGTTCAAGTTGCAATGAATGGAAAACCCCGCGTGATCATCATAGTATTTGTGTTTTGTGTAAGTTTCCGCGAATTCTGGTTTTCTGTGCCTTTTCTTGAAGGTGCTGTTGCTGGAATTGTTGTTGCCGTTGTAGCAGCAGGGATCACATTGCTTTGGGGAGAGCACGTGGGATAAAACAAAAACAAAAATGATAAAATTTAACTCGATGGTAATAAATAATACCGCACCAAATTTGTCTGTGTCATATGTTTACTCGTGCGAACGAGCGACGTTGTCCATAGAAATCAAGTTAACGGAACTGTAAAGCCTGGTTTTCAGCAGCGACCCAAGCGCAAGGATCAACATTTTTCCTTTTCTTTGTGCTTGCGCTTATGCGTGCGTTTTCTGCTTGTGCTTGCGTTGTTAGTTTTCACTTCACATGAATGCCTCATGCTTGCGCTTGTGCCGCTAGTGAAAACCAGGCTTGACCTAAGCGCTACTATTCCATAATGGAGCAACGGTAAAATGGCCTGAAAACGTGCGCAGCAGTTGACGAATAAGCACTGAGCGACAAATGCGCAACTCACTAAAAAAAACTGAACTGGCGATGATCACGCTAACTGCTTAGCGCTTTTCCGCGAAAGAGTCCCATAGCTTGGCCCCAGGGCCATTTCCAATGTACTTGTAGTTTTCCCATTCTAAACGGAGCATTCTTGCCAAAATATACACAGACACAACATGACCAAAGCCCATCTTCTGTTATACTTTGCCTGTTGCCTGCTTACCAAAAAGCTCAACCATGTTAGCCCGATGAGAAAGTTTTCAGGAGTGTTTTCAAATACGCCGGTGCCTTTTATTTACACACAGTTATCATGGTAGTAAGTAGCACGATGGAGTCACATGTGCAAGCTGTAACGAGTAAGACACGCTGAAGGGTTCTCATGGCTTGGAGGTTATTTGATAGTGTCGAAACAATTCAGCTATCTTCATTTCATGTAGGAGTTTATCCATTCCTCGTGCGCCTGAACACCCTCATTCCTCTGAAACGCCTGCCACTCAAGACTCAAGAGCTTGCTATCAAGAGCTTGTCTCAAGAGCTTGCTATCGATGTGAGCACCTAGTTTAGAGCGGTTTTCAATTGAGTGTCGAAAGTAATTACACAATTGCTTTGCTTTGGGTTTGGGTTTGCTTTGTAACTGGATTAAAAACCTTGCGCCAACTTTCCAAACAGTCGGGTGCAAAACTGATTGCGATTGCGATTCATGTCTTGACTCTCGTTGTCCTGCGCTTTACTTGCTTTGCATCCTTATTCGCCAGTTAAACCAAGTTGTGAATTATCTGTCGTTGGCTGAATGGTGTATTCCCTTCAGAACGTGGATTGGCTCTGCAATTATTCAAGTTATTCTTAGATCGACTCCCACGCTGTACATATCACAAGGGGATTAGGCAACAGCCAATGATGCATATGGTGGGAATGTGTTCTCTGCGAGTGGGCTATCCAGGCGGAACACATTCCCGCCATATGACCGGCCGTTGCCTAATCCCCTTGGGATATGTACAGCGTGGGAGTCGATCTAAAAATAACTTGAGGCACATTACCTTTGGAAATGGGCATGTATGGGGGATGCACTCTCTTCCCCCTTTATTTTCTCTTGCTCTACAGGAATAGCCCACTGCACGCGAGTCTTAGCTCCCAACTGCGCTATATTGGAAAGTCGAAAAAGGTTGGGAAGGCATTTTTGTATTAAAACCATACAAACAACTGGAATTCAACCACACTCTATCAGATCATAAGAATAGCAGCAAACGACAGACATGCGCACTTCGACTAGAAGTTCGACATTTTGTGACGTCAAATCAGAACTTTCCAGAGTCAGGGAGACATTTGTTCCCAGACCGCTTGTCAAGCGGAGCAAATATTCTGCGTACGAGATTAGAAAGCAAGTGTTTCGCGCCCATACCGTAAATCGTCCTTTACTTGTCGGTATGAAAGCTGCACTTTAGTGCGAACCAAGTGTAATCCATTTTATGAAACTTATGAGCAACAAACGTACGATACTTTCTTTTTTGGCAACAAAATTTGTCGCTACGTAACTGTATATATAATCTGAATGAATAAATAAAATAAAGCGAATGTTAACTTTGGATTTACAAAAAAAAATTATTTTGGCCTGTACAAATCAATCCGCGTATAAAAGACGCGCTTTATACATTCTTGCAGCGTGATAAAAATACAAAAATAAGAAAGACATCTGAAAGTTACGATACCCTACGCCTGTTTCGAATTATTTTAAAACATCTTGCATTAAAAATTACTAATATAAACCTTAAATTACAAACTAGCAAGTTAAATATTTTTTAGCTGAAGGAAACAGATCTCCGCGGAATCCTTGTCAATTCACCACCTTGAACAGATCCCCGAGCCCCTGAGTACGACTCGAATATTTTTGCTCGTTGTATGCAAGATGACTGTTCGACATTCAGTCACAGGAGGGTGATATATTCACGCAGCACGATCGAAAACTGAACTATTTCAGTAGCCTTGTGTTACAATACAAACGTGTCGGGCCGTCGACCATTGCTATCTCTTGCCGGATCGTATGAGATCAGTGGCGATATTGCTCAGCATTCGTTTGGACAGTTGCTGCATTTTCCTGGCGGCCCTATTCGCCACATCAAGCGACTGATGGAGTCGATAGCTTTCCAGCTGAAAAAAAAAAGGAAAAATAAAGACTAGTGCATGTTACAGATTAGAAAGGTATGCCCCCTAAGGAAAAGTACACCTCCCTGTAAAGGACGCAGCTAAAAACAAAAATTCAAACCGTTTAAACGACTATGGACGAGCATATTCGTCTCATAGACGCACATTTACTAGCGAAGTTTGTTTAAATAATTAAAACATTTTTTTTTAATTCGTTTGTACGCTTACGTAGTAACAAGCATACATCCCGCTGCACTGATCTCTGATTGAGGAAGACACTGTACAGTTCACTCTAAACTGAAGGCAGAAAAACTCGTACCTCATCTCCTTGATAACCTCCCCAGCTGTTGCGGTTGCTTTGACTTCGAACTCGTGTATGCCTGCTGCAAAGGAAACAGATTGCAATGGCACATTCAGAAAGCTGATCGTGGCAAGAGCTCGAAGTTACGCGTGCTTCAAGAAGTAATGATAGTCACTTTATTTAAAGTCGGTCGTTCCGTCAGCTCTAAGGCAGGTGGTATCAATGGAAGCCAATGGTGCGCACTTTACCCCCTGCATTGCTCAGTGCCCCGGCCGTTCTACGGGTATTTAAACTACACCGATCAGAAAAAGGAAAGCTACACTGATCAGAGCAAGGAAAGTCGAAACAGGCGTAGAAGTCACCTATTTTCGATTTGGTGACCTCTAGCGACGAACGCCGTCCACTAACCAATAATTAGAATCCTAGGAAGATTGCGCTTAGAAGGCGTGACAGAAACATGTATTACGTTTTCTTACCTTCTTGGGGGTGCATACCCCTCGTCACTATCGGATTCCTCGCTGTCTGAAATGTCTCGATCCCGACGGGTTTTAGATTTCCCTCTGGGCGTATGGTGGATATGATGTACCGTAGATGTGTCGATAAGCCCACCTGCATTCACAACGGGGACTCCCGCGGGCGTTACCATCGTCGTTGAGGGTAGCACAGGGGACCCGGTTGCTGCTCCCGGGTATGTGTGAGTATGATGATGTACAGGCGATGTAACAATACTAGAGGCAAAGGAGAACTTAGGTGAACAAACTGATCTTAGAAAAAGACGTAAATATCGGAAACCGTTAAAAATGAAGTACGGAGATTTTGCACACGAGGATGTGAACTCCTAAAAGACTCTTAACGAAAAATGCATAATGACCCAATCAACGCTCACTGGTCTGGTTACTTCTATTCAGCATATAACAAGCGACCATACTTCGTTTACTCGGAACAATACAAATCGAATTCAATTGCCGGAGGGCTGGTTTGGTCCACCCACTCAGCCACTTCGATATCACGTGCATACACTCGTTGACTCAGTGCACTTGATTGGCCACTCTGCAGATATCAATTGACCTTCGTATTTCTTTTTTTTTCCAGAGATGATTTATAGCAAGTGCACCCTATTTGCTATATGACGTTTCACAACAAGTTGCCTATGATTCCTCATTTTTACTAAATCTGGTTACGCTCACTAATGACGCCAGCAAAGACATTTTTAGTAACAAGGAATCAATGCAAAAGTGCAATAGGAAAAAGTTCTTTCCCTGACTTTCAATGGTAATAGCACTTAAGCACTGTATTTATTTCCAGCAAAGGCAACAGAAGAAGCAGACACTTTGTTTTTCGTTCTCCTTCTGTCGCGTCTTAAAACCAGTGAAGTGACTAAGACAGAATAGAAAGGATTGCTCAGAAAATACGTCGCCGTCCTACGATCTAGTAGAGACCTTCAGATTGGAGTACGAGTTACGAGTTATCCGCTCTGAGCACGCGCACTAGGATTGGAGGTCTAAATTTGTCCAAGTGCGCGCATGCTATTACCGGAAAACTCGTACTCGTACTCGAATCTAAAGGTCCCTACAGTATGCATTGTTTACATGCACGCACCATTTTAACGCTTGTTATTGCGGTGATTAAGGCTGCTAAGACAACAGCAATGCACCACACCTTTCTAACTTACTTGTGGTAGTAGGGTGCGTACGGTGTGGAGGCCGCCACTGGGGTAGTAGGATGACGAACGAAACTTGTTGTAACTTGCGGAATGTAGGGTGTCTGTGTCTCGGTATGACGACGACGGCGAGGGGAAGGGGTTTCTCTGGTATCTGCAGGGGATTCCTGCATAGGTCCGGAATAGCCTGGGTAGAAATAACTTCCGTGGCTATGCGAACCAGCACCTCCACAAAATGGGCACAAAAAGTGCATCAAGAAAACTTCGGGCGTTTGCGCGGGCGACGGTGGCAAAACTGGTGCTGGCGGAGGGGGTGGTGGAGGCGGAGGCGCAGGAGCAGGGGCGGGGGCAGGAGAAGGAGTAGGGGGTCTGTTGTATTCCCTTTGTTTCAACTCTCCGATATCCCTCGCGAGTCCTTCTATGCGATGCCGAAGATCATCGATAGGTAAAGTACTCCTCGCACTGTCTCTGCTCCTCGACATTTCATCAGCCAGAGCATCGTATTTTTTCTGCAGATTATCGTACATGTTCGCCATCTGCTGCTCAGTTCCTCGTCGGGCCATCTCCCGCTCGAGATCGTCGTGTCGTCGTCGTAGGTCTTCGTACATTTGAGCCTGCACGCCACGAGTGTTTGCGTCTTGTTGTAACTGGGCTCTCAAGTTTTGCAATTCATCTCTCAGCTTGTCGACAGGATCTCTGTATACAAATTGAATAATTATATTTCTTAAGCTGGCAAGATGACTACCTTTACTGACCTTTAGACTTATTGTTTTGTGCTAATCCACTAGTCGTGCTCACAAACCGCAGAAAAAAATGTCAAATAAACCACGTGCCAAAACGTTCGTGCTGGCTGAATGATTCGAATAATGCCACTCGTCATGGAAGAGCATGCAACTTTTTTTTCGGGGGGGGGGGCGGGGGGGCAGACCACGACAATAGCAAGAATATTAGGCTAGCCGAAACTGATCTTCGTTGAAAACAGGTCCAAATAAACATGAACTCACTCTTTTATGCATTATGTATAATGTGCCCGCTTGCCGAAAATCTTGCCGAAACTCGAATTCTGTCAAAGAAAACTTGTAAACTGCGAACCGTGAGCAAACTAGTGCATTTGGTGCACAATGATTTAAGAATATCAAGGGATGAAACAGGAATAGTCTGCAATGACTCTTGCTTTCTTCATAAAAAGACAACGTTTCATGCATCACACAAAGAATCGAATCAATAACCTGACAACGCTAGTTATAGGAAACCTTCATTTGCTTGGATATAAACTAAGTTTACTGACCTGCGATACCTCCTTTCATTATCACTGTACCCACTGCTACTATCTTCGCCTCTTCTTGATCGCCTGCCTGACCGCAACGAATCGCGGTCACCAGGGTAACTGCGCACGCTCTGTTTATCCATTACTCGCGGGTCTGTGAGGACAACATAATTATCAGGATGATTGCCAAAACACCACAGAAAACTAACTAATGAGTATAACTTGTGAGTTAGGAAAGAGTTCCTTACAAGGAACAAATTGTTCAAAGTTCAACGTTAATGGAGCTCCGCCACGCTATTTTGGCCTCACTGTAGAATGCTAAAAGATGTCTTTACATCGGTGAAAACCCAAAATAATAATACAGTTTGTTCATTGAACACCGTGTTACTGCAGAGAGACCTCTGTAGCTACGGATGGCAAGGAAACGGATTGCATTTTGAAAAATTTAGCCGAAATTTTTCAATTTTTTGCCATGATCTTGAAGACATGACCCGGCAAAATGTATTATGGATGACTCGTCCTGCAAAACAAAATCGTCAGATATCCTCCTCCTAAATTTAAAAGAATGGTTTGGACACAAGCAAAGGTCATAAAGAAGGATTTCTGTGTTTTTGGCAGCAAAAGTTCCGTGACAGAGCCCCTTTTAGCCAACTAAAACTCAATTTATGTCTGAGCCGCTAAATTTTACACTGCTAGAGCAATTATTATAGCTTTGGTGGATGATTAGGTACGAGGTGAATTTTGAAATTTTCCCAAAACGTTGTCCGAAATCGGGACCGCAGTTTGGTTTAGTAAAAATATATAAGATAGTGTATTAGGTCAAGGTACGAGTGGTGTGTAGAAGTGAGATGACTTAAAATTAAATCTTAGGTGATATCAAGTAGTCCAGAGAATGTAGGGTTGTTCTCAGCGTGGACGAGAATATATAACCTGGCACGAACAATCACAGACTGAAGCAGATTGAGCACTTCTACCAAAATACCTCGGTCAAACCTAAGCTTTTGCCAATTTCTCTGAGAAAGATAAGTGGGTGAGAAAGTCACGTTCGACATTAAGTTTAAAGCATATATTTATTTAAAAAAAACTACTACTCGAGTCACAACAACACAAAGTGTCGCAAGCAACATCCACTTAATGAGCGTCCTTTTACGGTCGCAACCCTTAGATTTTAATGTTCCTTATGCCATACTTTAGTTTTCAGATGATCAAACTAAATGCAAGCAATTTGTGGATTGCTTGAAATTGTGATAATCTGCGATCGTACGAAAAGCGGCCTGCTCAAGGAAACCGGTTCCTTTTCCAAACAGTTTTGGGAAGCGCAAATGATTACATTACACGTGAACCTACATGAGTAAAACCTTTGGCTACGACGGACGAGGAAATTTAAATTTCAATAGAGTGAACGACGACTGATTCCAAAAAGGTACTTTCTTAAAGGTGATAGTTCAAATACACTTACGAGATAGTTGGTCCCGCGTACCGGTCGACAGAAATTAGTGAGGAAATCAACAGAACATAGTCTGATGCTATCACCTGAATCACTTACTAACGCTATGTATTATTAATATTTAACTGTAGACTCTTTAGCACGGAAGAATTGCGGCATAAAAGAGCTAACCTCACGCAAACATACCCTCACGGATGAAAAACATGACCACTCATTTGCAACAGAAAACGGAATAATGGGTTTCAGGGTGCACTTTAAACTAACTAATATCTACTCATGATAATTATTATAGGCTTGGTTTTGATTGGTCAACTATCGAATAAAAACCGCAATATATACCTAAAAACAAAAACCAGTGTCTTCCTCGACCAGTCTCCAAATATGGCGAAGTGCCTGAACAGATTTACAGAACAACGGTTAGCAAGTTATTGCAGAAAGAGAAGTCTTCACTGACTGCTCGAAAACAAGTGC
The DNA here is from genome assembly GCA_014634185.1 of Astreopora myriophthalma. NCBI lineage: Eukaryota > Metazoa > Cnidaria > Anthozoa > Scleractinia > Acroporidae > Astreopora > Astreopora myriophthalma. Next base: position 381,213 of record BLFK01000866.1, read on the forward strand.
AATACCGTAATATTTGATGAAGCTGCTACAAAGCATCTAAAACTTCTCGCGTCACGTTAATGACACCGACAACTTTGTTGACCAAGACGCAATTTCATGTCCTCATTATGGTTCACGGAAATGATGAAATTACAAAAGCCCCTGACAACAATTACTCCATATAATTTGTGGGTGACACACCTGTCACCTTACAAAATTATTATTTAATCAGTGCGCGGTTATACTTAATCAGATTCAATTGAAAAAAAAATAAGCCAAAACCTTTTAAATCGATAACAAAAACCAACCGCACAAACGCAGGGTATCAAATTTCTTTGTAAACATACAAGGGGAAAATCTGCGACTGTAAAACAAGTACTGGGGATTTTTTCCAGCAACAATAACCAGGCGCTCATTGCATTATTTTTCATTCCTTCCATTGTTCCATTGTTCTAAAGTTGTTTATTTATTTATTTATTTCAGACCCCAAGCCCGGCTGTAGACTGCGAAAATTAACTAAAAGAACTGGAATTTAGTGGAATTTAACACAAACAATGGCTACTGCACTTCTCCATTTATCTTCCTTATAAACGAATTGATCAATAGATTGAAATAGAGGAAATTGTACCACTCTATGTACTCTTGCTTTCAGAACTTTCAGAGTTTCCAACGCTCTTCATTTGCATTGAAAACTTTTTACAAATGTGGTGCCACAGAGAGGATTATTTTTCTCAGTGTTGAGTTTGCATCTATAGTGTGACCTCATTTAAGACTTTTGAGAAGTTTGAGGAGTTTTGATGAGGACATTATTACCTTGCGCTCAGTAGAAACTGATGAAGCGCAATTACGGCAAACTCGCAACAAACTCTTTAGTTGCAAGTCCAGAAACTACATGAATTATATAGTGATACGGGTTACTCGGCGAGGTGGCTGTCTTGAAAGGCAACTGTTTGGAATAAACAGAGAATTTTATCTGATGCAAAAGCCGAAAACAATAAATTACTTTCCCAGCAATTCGCGTACGGTCTGCTTAAGCCTGAGAATATTTCAAACGGTTCAAATTTTCATAAAATATCGGTACAGCAAAATAATAAAGGGAACAAAAGTCTCAAAGGATGAGTGTAAATTTCTTACCCGTTGTCTTTACTGAATTCGCTGACTTCTCGTGGCGTGACGGAGTTCGTGAGGCTCTACTCTGTCCTGATCTATCCCCCTCACCGCCATCGAGCAAGTTCGGTGTTGACGCGTGCCGTCGTAAGGTGTCGTCAGCTCTTCGGGTATCCTCGTTGTCCGATCGGGGTGTAGGATGGGTAGGAGTGTGACGATGACTTTTCCGCTCTCGTTGAGATGAAGGTGTACGTATTTGTGGCTTCGGATGCGTCGTTTCAAGTGCACGATCTTCTTCGCTTTCAGACAACGATTGTAAAGAAGATCTTCGGCGTCTGAGATCTCTACTTCTCGGCACTAACTTCGGCATAATTTTCGGCATTGTCGCACGAAGTCTGTCGTCCTCAGTTTCTGTGGCTGATTGTTCCTGCAGCGGAGCGTTCCGAAGTTTATTCTCTGAGTAATACGTCGACGGGATATCGGGCGACTCATGCCCTCGGGAAATCCGACTTCCCTCCGAGCCAAAGAATCCGCTGTCGAAGCCTCTCTCGGAGTCCGCTGTTGGGTTCCGATGTTTGCCTCTTCGATGGTCTCTTGGTCTTGCAGCTCCCTCTGGAAGAAAGAGTGGTGTCGAAACACGACTATCGCCTGACACACTCGCTCTCAGAGGACGGTCATGAGAAGCCCGCGAAGGCTTGGGCACACTCTCATCGTGCCGCCCATTCACGCCTCGTAAGGGATCGAAACTGTTGCGTCTGTTTGGCGCGTCATGAGACACTGGCGATTCACGCGGTAAGCTACGATTGCTACCGGCACGATCTCGTGGTAGGAACCTTTCGTTGGGAACGGCTGCAATTCCGGTGTCACGCAAGCTATCGTGGTCAGGTGCAGACCGCGGCAAACGAGATGCTTCAGAGCTCGTGCGAGAGGGCTTGCTGCTGACCTCACTAGACCGACTATTCTGACGTCGCGGGGCTGGAGGGGATCCCCTCGCATCATGGCGCAACGGACTAGAGGAAGCCCTTGGAGATTTAGCACTACCAGGGGAGGTCTGTGGGGAAGGTAGACTAGAAGACAGCAAATCGTTGTCGCCATCGTCCTCAGGGGGTGGGGGTGAGTCTATGTCCGCTGTGGTAGCACCACTTTGGTGACTGTTACTTCGTGACCGCTGACCACCGGTTGAGGCAACAGACAAGCGATGCGGGCTGTGAACACAACATTGTCACTGTTAAAGATAAACCGTGGTGCTTGGGATTAACTCTACAGGAGACTATTTGTCTTTACTGGTGCAAGACATGCCTTTCATTTAATCAATGTAAGCAAACACTAACGAAGATAAACGACGTTTCCATATCATTCCCATGTGATTTTTGAATACAGAAGAAACAGTTTCACGTAGTCTGTATCAATACTTCCCATCAAAATCCCGCAAACATAAGCGATACCTGTCTCATACAACGATTATGCTTCACTTCATCATTTCGTCTGCACATTATCAAACTACTTTTGAAGGGGTAGACCTAGAATCAAATCCTAAGACATCTTGCATTAAAAAGAACAAAATATTCTTCAAGCCTATATGATATGTGGGGAGCAGGGTTGGCGCACTGGTGAGAGCACTCGCCTTCCACCAATGTGGCCCGGTTTCGATTCCCGGTCTCGGCGTCATATGTGGGCTGAGTTTGTTGGTTTCTCTACTCTGCTTCGAGAGGTTTTTCTCCGGGTTCTCCGGTTTTCCCCTCTCCACAAAAACCAACATTTGATTTGATTCGTTCTGATTTCAGTTGATTTGTAGTCTCCCCAATTAGTAGGGCACTCGTGCTCATCTAAATAACCTGAGACTTAAATAAAGTTATTATTATTATATAAAATCTCATTGTACCTTGCAAATGAAAAGGAACCTCTTGGCGACCTGCCATCTAGCCCTTGACTGTTTGCAAAGTACTGACTGGCCAGGGGCTCCGACGCGGGATCTTGAATAACACTCATTGATTCGGACGCAAAGTACCCAGATTCTTGAAGGTCCAGGGGTTGAGCCTGCTCGCCAAGCCCCTACAACCAAAACAGAATATATTGAGGGATCTTCCTGTACCAAAGGGCCTTGCCACATTCGTACCAGACAATTTAATCACACCGCTTTGTGGAGACTTACTCTACACTGGACAATTTCTCACGAAATTCTTGAACGTTGCGAGACAATTTGCTCGACAGATGATGCACTGGGCAACAGTCCTTTTAACTTACCTCGCTCTCGATGACCACAGGAGGTAAAAGAAGCATTTTCATTGGTTGATGCCATAAAAGATTGGGACACAAGCTGCAGAATGGATGCTAACATTGCGCTATGCTTAGACCATTCGTTGCGGCGTTGTAAGCATTACAGAAAGTGGAACCGATTGAAATATTTCGCAACGATTGCAAGTAACCAAAACAAAAAAACACACACACACACGCGAGAAATGTTTATGGAAGGTATGTTACACTAGGCAATTATTGGTGCTACTCGTGTCTCAGGAGATAACTTGGGAGAAAAAGTGCCTTGTGTAAAATAGGCTTTACTGTCCTGCACAATTCCAATCGCTCTTGGTGATAAGAGACTAAATAAACAGCTCGTATCGTGCGAGTTTTAATGTGATGGTCATCATCAGAAACAAGCTGATAGAGCACAACAATATCCGAAGAAAGAAAACTGGCTCTTCATGCATCTACAGTACGAGAGAATAGATACGTAAAACAAAAAAAAACAAAAGGCAGAAAACAAAAGAGCCCCAAATCAAGCCTAAGTCCAAGTGAACCATGCAAACACAATGCTTTTCTTTACTCGCCGAAAGACCCAGCAAATTATCATGGATGGTACATCGTGCTGATCACCTCAAATTGGTTAATTACGAAGGTAAATAACAAGGAAATTGAACCCGAAGCTTCTAGACCAAAACAGCATTAAAAGCTCACAGACTGAATTCCACCCTTTGGGACTTCACTGGGCGAAAAAACGCAAGCTGAGACGTTACAAAATGCCTTATTGTCGGAACGTGAAACAACTTACTCCTTACCGAATGTCGCCATCTGCCGTCCAGAAACACCAAATAAAACTCGTCTATGGATCCTTCGTTTCCAGCACAATCCATACTGACTCTCAAAAGAGTGAAGTTCACTTAAATACAAAATCTTGGAGCACGTCTCACCAAACAGCTATCACAACAGCCAAGCATCTTGCTTCGACACGAAGACTATCGACGAAATTAAGGTCATCGCGCGTTGTATTTCCAAATATTGCTCTCGGTTTCAATGTTGGACCGCGTCGGTGTTTTTTAAGACGAAAATGTCAGAAAAGCACACGCAAGGCATTACCATAGTCGACAGTCGTATTGGCCCGGATCTCAAATCATCACCGATTAGATAAGAGCAATAAAAATTCGAGTGAATATTGTTTGTACAATCTACCTTCACCCAATGTTAGTTATCCATGGTCTACGAAACTGCCAACAACGCGTTGGCGATGAAAGATGATTGGTTAAGAATTAATTGTTTTCATGTATTCCTTACCAAAAGTTATGAAATTTTAGAGACTCCGCATTATTTTCCTCTGCAACCAATATAGTACTTTCAACCACGTTTCTAGCAACAATATACGTAGAATAACACCACCAGGTAGTGATAACGCAAATTATTGAAAAAAATTATGCCTTATTATTCATCCAATAAATTTAATAATAAATTCAAAACAGTGTGAAAACGATTTGTTTAACAGAAAGTGGAATGTTACTGTCTTGAATTCCGACTTTTAAAAAAGTCAAATATGCAAAGCAGATTGCTTTAGTTTAATTACCTACGTTTCACAGTTATCGTCACAGTGAACACGCTAAATTTGCCTTACATGCTTTAAATAGAAAGCCTGTGGTTTATTTGTAGATGTTATCATTTTACCTGTTTGTTGTCAAGTTCACCATCACTGTCTGGAAGCGGACCTGCAAACAAATAAACGAAAATATCACATGGCAATGTCTTAATCTTCGAAGAGACGTTGAAAGAAAAGATTGCCATTGCATAACGATTTGAAGAGAATGTCGCCTGGACAACACATGCTATCTTCTGCAATTTTTTAATTACTGTCATCGCTGCAATTACCGTTCCCGAAAGAGCAGTTATTTACAAATGACACGATGAAGACAAGGTCATTTTCTTATACCTAACGTAAACCTTCTTGTATCTGATAAATCCTCTCTTCCAACAGAATTCAACTCGAAATCTTCGGCTTCGTCTGAGCTGTTGCCCCCTCTGCAGATCAAATGGGAACAAAAGGAAGCTATTTCAAAACCAATCCGTGCCTCTTAAAGGTCGCAACAGAAGACGATTTTTCTTAAAACGTCCACTTTAGAAACAGGCAAAAACACTACATTTATTATTATTATTTATTATTATTATTATTATTATATAATTTTATTTAAAAAAAACTAAAACTTCGTACCAAATATACAATACTCAGAACTTAATAAAGAATTACTCATTTCCATGCAAAAAAACTTCATAAAAAATCTCCAAGCAAAAATTTCACTTAACATATCAACTCTGGAAAATAAAAATTTATTATTATTATTACTATTACTATTACCTATTACCTATTACCTATTACCTATTACCTATTACCTATTACCTATTACCTATTACCTATTCCTATTACTATTACTATTACTATTACTATAGGAAAATGCTAGCAATCTATTCAGTAGGCAAAAGAACAACCTTTACTGTTTCCAGGTCGGTGCTTTATTAAACAAGACCTTGGTAAAACAAGGCGAACAGGCAGATTTCTAAAGCTATAAATCGACAGAAATTCAAAGTAACGAATCAGGTCAGGGTTCTCACTGAAAAAGCAATGCTGCTTAATCAAACAATATGACGAGTTTTAGGGTTTGTAAATGAAGCACATCTAGAGTATCCCTATTGAGTCGATATATCGCTTTGTGAATAATCCGGTCTTCCGTTTTTAATTCGTTTTATCCTTAATACCTACGTGCGATCGTCAAACTACTAAAAAAAAAAAAGAAATTATCCGTTATTCGTCTTCTAAAATTTGGATTGAAATGCACCTCACACGCCCCGTTCTACATGTACGGTTCATTTTGCCCACGTTCGATCATACCGGCAGTCGCGGCCAGAGCCATATGGTCGCCGCCACAGCCATTTTGGCCATTATCTGATCGACTATCAACGATCATCATCCTGATTAATGTAAGCATTTAACTGTTATAAGGCATGCGACTTTTGATCTAAAAGCCCCTGCTCAAATTTCGCAGCCACATGATATTTTATTATTATTTTTTTATTATTTTTTTTTTACACGGGATGGCAGAACATTTCCATTCCTTTCGAAAGAACACAAAAATCGCCTACGATTTATATCACTCTGTTGGCAAATATTGCTTGAAAGATTATCGCTTAACCAGACCAATACACCTTCGCAGAAAACTAATATGTAGTGACAAAAAAGTCAGTAATTAATTTGAGAAAGCGCATTATTGAAGCGACATACGAGCGGGACAATCTTTACCTTTCACAAACCACAAAATTTTAAAAAGTTTGAAAACATGAATTGTCGAAACGTACGTAGACGTGAAACAACATCAACAGCCTAATTTGGTTAGTTACTACAAATAAGAAAACAAGACATCATGAAACTTGTCTCAAAAGAGAAAGCGCCACACGATACAAAACAAAACAAAATGGGTAAAACAAACCAGCTTTTCGACCCCTCGGAAAACCTTCAAGTGCGAAAATGCTATACTACGTATCGATTCAACGTTACAATACAAATTTACAACCTTTTCTTGACAATGAATATAATTTTCAACGCTGAAAAGCAGCGAGTAAAAGAGAATATTACATTGTCACAGCCCAGCGTAAGATCCTCGCGATTTCCTCGTCTTCCCTTCCTTCGTCACAGCTTTCCAAGGAGGCTTTAGCCGCCATACGTGATTTACTCAACGATATAATCGCCGCTGCGATATCTTTAAAATAACATCCTCACTGAGCAGCATCTTATCAAAACACGGCTCTGACAAATTAACATATGTTATATTGACTTCTCTACCTGTCCTTGGATATCGCTTAGAGACACCTGCCCGGAAAAGAACATGGTTATTTAGTTTGCACGATACTGGTTTTATTTTCTTGAAATGTTTACAGGGATCTCCCGCTGGTTTTCTTGTTTGTGTGTGAAACTTTCGTACGTCATTTGAAAAAACACCTTTAGTTTCTTTTTCCCGCAAGAGAGCTGAATAAAAGTAAGCCGACTATTGCCGTTGCCCATTCATGAAGACTGATATAAAAAAAGGGACATGTAATTTTGTGGAGTAGAAAATCGGGCAAGAAAGCAATCGACATTGCAGCTCTTTGCTAATACCATACCAACTTGATGATCCATGCAGTTTATTGCAATACTGAATTACTTATGTACGGAAACTGAAGTCAACAATGCCAAATTATTTATGTACAGAAATTGAAAACAACAATAGGCGCCCTACAAAGACTCTTTCATGGACAACGAAAGGGATGAAAGTGCTTCTTTTTTTTTTCTTTTTTTGTAACGTTTGTGAAATATTTCCTAAGCACAGAACAAAATTGACGATTCCATTAACTATAGCCAAATGTACCACATTACATTTAAGTCTTCATTCCTTTAAAACAGCAAACAAGATCAAGTTCAAGACCAAGTTCGAGATATCTTTCAGTATTGAGGAGATACAGCTCCCTCAAATCTGTGGATACAGGAGCGTAGTTTTGTCCGTTTTCACACAAATCCCACTAACACTTGATTTTGAAGTTAAGAGTGATCATCGCAGTTAATGCAGCGACTTAAGGCGGGGGTAAACCTGAAAGCCGTTTTTCCGCCGCTTAAAATGGGTTTAATGAAAATATCTCGTTCGCCTTTCAAGCAATGCCAAAACTCTCTGCTTATCACGCAGTGTTTCAAAGCGAATTTTCTTCCCTTTTTCCCTTCTTTAAACCTCTTGAAATGTCATTCAAATTCATGTTTACCCTCGCCTTACGCAGTTGCAAAGAGGCCTGAAAAAGTCCAGGCCCCAGTTCTTCGAACGGTGGATAGTGCTACCCGCTGGATAAATCATTCTCCACTGGATAACTCAATTAGATTTGCTAGCATTTATCGGCAGGATAGTGATTTATACTGTGGATAACGTTATCCACCTTTCGAGCAACTGGGGCCTAGCCCACGCTGTTCAAAGGCTGGATAACTTTACCCGGTGGATAAAGTCACTATCCGGCAGTTTCAATCTGTGCAAAGATTTCAGTGTTTGCTCAGGTAACCGTGAATATGCACATCTAAGTAAATACGTTTACGAAAACCTTGGCCATCATTTAACATGAAGTATATTTTACACTCTGGATAGTTAATTATCCACTGGATAAAGTTATCCGGCCTTTGAACTACTAGGCCGGGCCAGGCTTGAACGGGACTCCGGCGAACCCATGACTCTCGGCTACGATACTAACACTATTTCCATTAATCTTTCAAACGTTTGTGGCATATTTTAGTTGAGACTTTGTACAAAATTTCTAAAGATAAACGGAAATGCATCTCGGCTATATTAAACGATAAGGGTTTCACTGTGAAGTGGGCCAATTTTCCAGGTAGGAGGCAAGCTCTTCATCCATATACCAAAGTGGTATCAATAAATGATTTCTCAGCACGAGATAAGGGAAACAGGAGGTGGGTAAATGATTTATACAAAATTCATCAACAAAGTGCGGATGCCCAGGCAAAACAACGGCGTACAACGCAGTACGTATCAACAAGGTGTGCGAGCATCACTTGATGACAACCGAGTACGTACCCAATTACACGGGCAAGACCCTGACGTTGAAATGAAAATGACTACAATGAAACGCCAATAATATCCAGGTCCAGTCTATCTAGGTAGCCCAAAGAACAATTTTAAGGCAGTTATAGAGATTGTGCTAATATACGCTGCAATGCCCTGGGCGAGTTGGTCGAAGCAGGGTTAAGGCTAATCCGGGATAAATACCATGACAACCAATACCGCGATTTAATCGGACTTAACCCAGGATTAGCGCTAACCCGGTTTCGGACAACTCGACCCAGGGGCCCGTTTCTCGAAAGCCCCGAAACTTTTCGGGCGCATTTCTGGTGTATTTCGGGAGCCATAATTCCCTTCGTATCTTGCAACGCAGGATGTTTTCAGCCCTGAAACTTTGCAAGTAGTTTTCCCTTTCTTATCTTGAAAGCATGCTAAAAGACCATATTCTCGGAATAAGCGGATCGCAGTTTGACAAATTGCTTTTCGGGCCCGTAAACATTTCGGGACTTTCCAGAAACGGGCCCCTGGTTCCTCACAAGGACACTTGAGAAGAACATGCATGGATGATACACCCGTTTACTGTGTCATGAACTGAATGTGAGTGGGAGTACTGAGACGAAAAGCTATCGTCGAACTATACGGAAGCCTGAATAAGGTGAAAAACGCTATCAGGAGGAGAAGGCCGGGAGTTTGTGCAGGGAGCTTACGAAACGACGACGCCGACAGCAACGAGAATACCAGAAAACAAAACTTTTAGTGAGCAAAATCAATAACTCCGTTCGCTCTGCGCGTGCGTTTTACGTTTTGGTACATTTCTTTGCCGTCATCTCCTAAATAACGACGTGAAATGACCAACTTAATATTTTAAAGTTCTAAGGAGGACGTTAGAAGATAACGATGAATTTTCAGTTCTCTCACTACGCTTCTAACCCACTTATACCATTTTAATTCCTGGACAGTTACTACAAACGACATGAATAGTTGCTTAGTGATACCAAAAGCGCGAAATTGCATATTTAAGTAACGTCCTCGTAGCCGTCGTTGTGGTCGTTTCGAGCTAACTACGTCAAATTTACAAAATCAGCGGCTTGGGGAGAACGTCAGCACACGACTTTGAATTTTTCTTTCCCTCTCCAATCCTGAACACCGTTAATACCAGTCTTATGTTTGGCCACATGTGAAGTGAGTTACAATAACGCGAACTTCATTTTGAAGCGACATTCTCGTTGGCGTTGCCCTCTTCGCCGTTGCTTAAGCTCCCTAGTGGTAAAGGCCCATGGACTTCATTTTCTGAGCTCCAACCCACAATTTCTCAATGAAATAATAAACATTTAGTTTTCTTGCTTCAAAACAAACCAGACTTGACATTTACCTTGCGATATCATTTCCGCTTGCTTCTTTGATGTGCCGCAGTCTCTAATTATCAATAAAAAGGTAGTGCATTAGTGCACTGACAAACGCCCAACGCTAACGCGAAAACGTGTACCTCAAATCAGAGTATGCGTCACTTTCTCTTACATCGTGCAGCAGCCACAGAAAGCCAAGAAACAATACCCAGCCAAAATACAATGACTCATAAACAATGGTTACTCTTCTGTATAATCCGTAGCCTGCGTAGCCAACAGTAGCGACCTTCAGATTGGATTACTAGTACGACTACGAGTACTAGCGTTCCGTTCTGAGCACGCGCACAAGCAAAAATTATGACCCCCAAACCTAATGCGCGTGCGCGGTACGAAAACATCCTAGTCCTCTCATAGCCGTGGTGGTAATCGTACTCCAATATAAAGGTCGCTGGTAAAAGGAAAGGAAACGAAAGGAAAGGAACTTTATTTAAGTGTCTAGTCGTTCTAGCGCTGGAGCAACTAACTGGGGACACTGTAAACTGAAATTAACAATCAAATCAAGTCAAATGTTGGTTTTTGAGGAGAGGGGAAACCGGAGTACCCGGAGAACCTCTCCATGCAGAGTAGAGAACCACCACACTCAACCCACATATGACGCCGAGTCTGGAAATCGAACCCGGGCCACATTGGTGGGAGGCGAGTGCTCTCACCACTGCGCCATCCCTGCATCCGTCAATGGTATTCAGTGTTAGGGAGCAAGTGAGTCACAGGCGACGCCGCGAGGGGAATAGGGTGAAGGGAACCATTGTGGAGCACACAGCGTGTTTACAGAAACGTTTTTTGCTACTTTCGTTACAGACAGATGAGAGCAAAGCAATCAAAACTAAGCCTAGCAACCACAAGATTATCATATCGGCACCACACACGAAATTAAACCCGGTTTTCATCCAGCAGCCCTCTTTCATTGCAGACTGTGCACTTGAGGCAGTTGGCTAGAGAATTGCACTATTAATTCACTGAAATTGAGTCACAATTTGAAAGAATAACAAAGCTCGACCTCAACTTAACTTTACATATGTACGGTCACAGTGGTGAAAAGCCATGTACATGTTCTGATAACTGCCTGAGTACAATTCTATGTTGCAGTGTTGCATTGCAAGTGCACTCTTAAATGAGGTGTGTTTCTCTAACACACCTTGTGTGTTCCCTGACACCTCAAGGTGTGTAGTGGTGACACAATTTTTCACTGTTTTATTTCACCGTTCAAGAAAACACACCACTGTGTGTAAGGAAACACATATGGTGTGTAATGATTACACACCTTTGTGTTTATTAATAACACACCTCACTGAAGATCAGTTTGCAAAATACCATACATTAATGAGATACAAATGTTCCTCAACTGGAGAAGCCATGGCATGCAGAATTTTGCTGTGAGACACCACCTTGAACTTTCAACAGTAGCAACTTAATATATGAAAGCCCGAATAATATCATCAATAGCAAAAAATACCAAGGCAACAGGATGCAGAAAGTTCTTATTACCTGCATTAAGTTCTGTAAATCAGGCTCCACCCTTTGATCATCCACTACAACTTGAAGATGCCCATCTCTTGGCCTACAAAGCAAAAACTCAGAGAATTAACATCTTTAGTGCAATATTTCGCCGTGCATTATATATATTAATTTTGTCCTTCCTAGTTTAGCTCAGTCTGGTGGTAAATGAGGGTGGTAAGGGGAAGGGGGGTATCTAGATCACGTTTCAGGGAAAATACAACGGTTCTTTCACAATTCACGAAGATGAAGACAATGAAAATCACAGTCCGCACGGCTAATTAAACATGTATTTCTCGTTTCCCGGAAAATAATTTTGCGAGTTCACGCCTCACGGCTGCTATGAAAATCATGATTCACGAGGAAAAATTAGCCATTTCACATTTCACGGGGGAAAAAAAGAGCCGATCACGAGTCACGAAAATACCCTTTAACACCCTTGCAGATGTATGGAGCGTTTTCGCGAGACGGCACAACGGCCATGTTTCTAACCTGCACTTCACAATCAATTCATTCATCATTCCTTTCACGGGGAAACACGCATGAGCCCAACAAATTGACCTGCTCTCAACTGTGTGGCTTCATAGCTCAGTTGGTAAAAGCACTGCACCGGCATCGCAGAGGTCGTGGGTTCGAATCCCGTTGAAGTCACTTGTATTTTTCAAGTGCATATATCAGACAATTGCTTAAATTGTCCAGAAAGTGTGAGGATCACTTCTTCAATTCAGTTCTCTTTTGTTTCTGTAAACTAATGAGGCTTCTGGTCACAGTACTGTACTGACAAAGAGTTAAGCCCAGTTCCCATTTGTGCGATAAGCGTAAGTACAAGATCCATATGCGTTTTGCTCGTTAGCACTTTTTCTGAGGATAAAACTGAGACACTACTCAACAACAAGTTAATGCGTCTGCCTATCTTTCTTGTGTTTATGCTTATCGTAAAAGTGGGAACTGGGCTTTACAGGAAATTTCAATCAACCACTAAATAAATGTAAATCAACACGTGATCTTTCTTCCCTTTAGGCGTTACTGAACTTTTTCGTTCCCCATGCATAATTATCACAAATTTCATTACAGTAACTATCTACCTGTTTAGCAACTCGGTATAACTGTTGCTACGAGCCTCTCGGTTGGGTACCCTGTTTGATGAGGTTGCATATCCAAGTTGATCTGATATTTCCTCGAGTCTTAGCCCACATCGATACAACTGGAACATAAAGAAAGGAGAAATGGATCTTGGTTGAATGGCACCGCCAAAATTGTAACAAAACCGTTATCTTAACTCCAGTTTACTGGCCCAACATGGCTCCAGTTAATGATGGTAATACCCACCGCGTTCACTCTACATGTACCTTCAAGAAGCATTAGAAAATACTCGTACAACTATTGACTAGTAGTTTATTGTTTTGTTTTCCTTTTTCTACTTAAACGGGCTGACCTACAGTTCAACCACTCCTTCAAACACTACTTTCAACGCTTCAGCACCTCTCTCGAGATTCCAGCAGTTCCAAGAAGGGCGTTCTTTTGTATTATTATTAATATTCTTCTTATTAGATTTTTTTGACGAATTTAAAAACAGATTTTTACTACACGTCGAGTAACGGTATTTAAATAAAAACACTTCTCTTTTAAACATTCAGTCCTTCAATTGTGATGACAGTACCATACACTCAAATGTTAACATCGAACACTCTCCCCTGGTCAACCGTAGACTACAAAAAGTGTGTCATCAATGGGTTACACATTATGGTAATTTCTGCTGTTTTATGTAGCACTCTAAAGGAACTAGTTGCAATATGCAACACAAGATACAGGCATAATTATGTAGAAACAATATGATGCGGTTTTGCATTCAAAAACAGTCTCCATCCATACCAAAAAGATCTTCTCTGAGTTCATTTCAGTCTCTCTTTCAAAGCCCAAGTAGTTTTACTTTTCAGGTACATGAAAACTAGTTTTAACAAGAAAGACTTGACATTTTTCGCTTATTTGGAACAAGAGGCCGAAGTGAACTCAGAAATGGCCCATTTTACTCACTTCTCCATTTACACTGTCCTCTGGCAGAAAATCACCTGTAAAGCTGGAAAAGAAAACCCATAAAATTAATTATATGCATTTAATTTATCATCACCCCTCAAGGCATAGACTGAATCTCCAACATCCAACATGTTTACAGGAAAACAAAGGTACCCTTATGCATTTATATCAGTTCAGGGCTAAGTCCAAGGGGCAGGACTCTAAGGGGGGTTCTGGTGTCGCTTTGTCGCTTGTTTTAGAGCCAGTCCATCACCACTTTTGTTACAGACAGTGTTGCTGTTGTATTTCGTCACTGTCGCTGTAACTAAATCTCACCTTTTTTCTATCAATTCCTGTTGGCTGTCGGTGTTTTGGAAAAGGATTGTCACCTCATCTCGGGGAACCAGATCTAGAGGGAAATACTTACTTCCAAAGGGATGGGTGGGACGGGGCACAAGAAACGGCTAGGAATTCAATTGAACGCGAAAGATTGGACATGTGAAATACTCGACCTCAAAAGAGCGCTGACAATTACATAAGCCCCTGAGTCCCCTGCACAATTTACTGGCCAGCATTGTCTCGAGTTTAACCTTGCCTGAATTATATTTATGTGGCCACATTTAAAACAATGGGTTTTTCAGCATCATCGGAGTAAAATGGTGTTTCAAGAGTAAATACTTTCTTTGCCAAAGGAATTAGAATCCAAAAGTAAAACAAGCTCTTTATAAATGTTTTAAATTAAGCTCTTTATGGAAATGACAATGACACCTGTCTTTCCCGAAACAATTCATAGCAAATATTTTGAATAAGATAACAATATAGAATCTTTAAAGTCATTCCCTTCTTTGTAGGTTTTCAACACCTCTACATTTTTTACTTAAGAACTTGATCATGATTAACTTGAAAGACCATTCATAAAACTGAGAAAAGAAATAGGGTGGGTGTTACATGTTTTATTAATTTGGTGTGCAGTTTGTTGTCAAACCATTTCACACAAATTTCTTTGGAAAATTGCCCACAGTTGTCATAAAATGAACAAAATGATATATGAAAGGAATTTTTTTTTAAAAAGTTGTCATACATGTACATTGAAGGTTCCTTTTTTTCTTTTGAAGAAATGAAAAACATATTTTGATTTTCTTTCTCATAAACCTTGTTGAAAATTATCATTGGCTTCGAATAAAAAGCGTTCACCATTATTAAATGCCGGTTGGCTGACAGAAATTATACCCAGTGGAAGGTTTTGTCAGCATCAACAGGGTAAAATGCTCCTTCAAGTCAAAAAAATTTTTTTTTTTAACCAAAGGATTTAACAACCAAATGTAGGCCTCCAAATAATATATGACAATGGCACCATGTTTTGACAAAGCACACCAAAGTCGTCACACAGCAAGAGGTAACAATTTTGTTTGGAAATGTAAATGGATGGGTTGTGAATCTTATTTGAAAACAACAACCATCTAGGATCACAAAAATGGAATCAGCTGGAAAAAATATTTTTCCAGTATTTTTTAAACGAGAAGATAGCGTGGCAATTCAGAGGTTTTCTAATTTTAAATAATTCAGTATGTTGACATTGGACAAAACACAAAGTGTAGGTTCATTTAAAGAGAAGTTAATATTACAAAAGTCTGAAGGCAATTTCCAGTAACAGCGAGAAAAATTAAGTTAATTACCACATAAGTCTGAGGATTTCACACTTCACTCGTAAAACATAGCTCTGAATTTCAAAACGGCGCAGATGTCTTAGATCAATATAAAAACTTACACTTTGCACTTAGAAACTCTCAAGCTTTCGGGGGCGATTCTACTATTTGCAGTACGATCCTTGTGTTGACAAAATTATACAAACAAAGTATCCGGCGGTAGATTGTAATCACTATCTTTGACCTTGGTATAAAAGAACAACCTTGAAATTGCCATCGGACTGCTTACGGTTCTACTCACCTTTCATCTTCAAATGATTCGGGATCTCCACCGCTTTCCAATCTACGGATCTGTGCTAACTCTCGTTTAAAATTCTCGTTTTGAGCTTTCAGTTGTTCGCACATGTCTCGCAATTCTTGAAGCTCGGGCTCTCCCCACTGTCCCTCCATAACATGATTTTGTAAAGCATCAACGTCTTCATGAAAATACTGCACTTTAGACGACAAAGCTTCCCTTAATCGCGAAACGTCAGGAGACGAGGGATTAAAGCCGGCGTTTGCAGTCGTAGTTGAATTTCGTGAGCTGCCATTTTGGTTACCCATGTCAACACCGTGACTTCGTCTTTCGCTGGTTAAACCGCCTTCGCTTAATACAGCCTGGCTACTTCTTGGAAATCTGAGTGTACCAGGCTGCTTATGAGCTGTTACATGTACGAAAGAGCTTTGCTGAGGTGGGGGCAAGTCGCTGTACAAGTTAAGTTTCGCTCCTATCCGAAGTTGATCTATAGTGTTTTCAGCCTGCGCGTACTTCTTGAGTAACTCATCGTAATCGTCTTGAAGACGTTGGTAAACTTCATCTTTCTCTTTGCGAGATGATCTCTCTTTCCTCAAACGTTCATGTAAATCAGCTCCTGAAGAAACCTCCGATGAGCTCT
>BLFK01000866.1:402630-408802 GCA_014634185.1 Astreopora myriophthalma
CACACAAATCCCTAACACTAACCCTGACTGCTGGTCACTAAATCTACCTCACCCTATGTGATTTAGTGCTACTTAGTCCAATGGGTTTGTACGCCAACACAGGAGTAGACGGAGCTGTTATTTGGAACGACATTTCGCGCGCTAAATTAAAAAACGGAGACAGTTACGCTCATCCAATTCATCCAATCAAATGGCTTAGAATGAGAACGATTGACAGCTCATTTTCTTTGCCACGCATGTTTTGCACAGAGTAGGGCGCTTGCAACCATGGAAACCACTTAAATAAGCTCATCTATTCCCGTACTGATGGCCCGGACTGTAACATATGAATGCTCCCACCTATATGACCTCCTGAGAAGATAAATCTAAGGGCACTTTCCTTTTGTCAGAACTGGCCGGCCAGACCAGTCAGTTTGCAAGGAAAAATGCAACATTTTGAACGAACAGTTGCATATAATCCCTCACATATTTTTAGAGGAGTATATATCATCCTGGAAGTCTGTTAATTTGAAGGCGTTGTAGAGTTGGGCTTTACAAATGCTTGGTCTGGCCGGTCAGTTCTGTCAAATGGAAAGCGCCCTAAGTCAACACTGACCAATGTGAGTGATTTAAAAAGTAGAAGTCCAGAGGAAAGAGAGACATTGAGGTTACGAATTATTAAGCGGGATCAACGAATAATTAAGTAGGGTTAACTTTGACTCGGTCAACTGGGACAACTTTATCCGTGTAAACGGTAGAGAGGGTAACCCTATGTTCGAAAGAGGGTGGCCGGGGTGACCCTGCCAAGCGGATTACCCTTATAGCCAAGCCAACTTCTTTTTTCTCATGCAAACGGTTCCCCGCATTTTTATAGGAATTGTAAGGAAAGTTGGTTCACCCATGGTAACTTGGGTAGGCGGGCGACCCTTTTAGCCGGGAGAACTGTTCTCCATGTAAACGGGGCCTAATTGGGTGGTCAATATTAATGATAACACCTCAACCATTTTCCTTTCGCCCTCGCACTTCAAAGAGTTGATATCAGATTGCTCTTTTACGAGTCATTTGTCCGATGGTGTTGTAGACGCCTGGAGGCGTTCACGTGGGATGCGTTGATCGATGAATGGCTGTCATGAATCAGTGTTTTTACGAACAACTAAACTTAGATAGATGCTTATGTCAACATTCAGTACAGCATCAACAAACGGTGTTGTCGGCGGTGTTGCTTGTACTATTTCGCAAACAAGAAGAAAAAAAAATGCAAGAAGAACAACTCAACAACACGGATATTATGCATGGTCACCCATCCAAGTAGTAACCCCAGCCAACAGGGCTTAACTTCAGTGAGAAGCACAAGCACGTGGCTAATTACCCTTTTGAGACCACGAAGAAATGGAATTTATGGCGTTTGAGTGTATACGAATTAGCCCGAAATGAAATATTTCTGCGGCACTGGAGCAGTGGCGACTGGGACTAGTCCAGTCGAAGTGCATTATGGGTTGTCAAGGAGGACTATATCAGACGTTTGTAGCACGTGAGATAGTCATTCTAGGCCGACACCTCGTTCGATCTCAGATATCTTTTTAAGTATAACGTTCTTTTAGTCAACGCGGGTAGACGCGTTTGAAATTTGTAGCCTCGTAGGATGGGCTATTTAGAGTTTGAGCCATGGTTCCTACCCAGATTTCCTGCCGACTTTTTTCCCTCACGGGGTTTTTTCCGGCGGGTTTTTTCTGGCCTCCGTCTGACAGTAGTAGTCGTGTAAACTGTCGCTCAGCTCTGTCTCTTGTCTTATGCCTTATACTGAGATCTTGTTATAGGTTGTAGCATAACGTATCGTTATAGGTCTTATAGTTACTGGTGGTATATTCTGCATGTTGTTAATCATATGTAAATATTAACTTTTAACATCATCCTCGCTGTTCATGTCTTCTTTCCAGGCTTCTCAGCAATGATGCTGGGGTGCCAGGCCTCCTATTCCGAGACTTCTTGCGACTTTTTTTTTCCTAACCGATCGACCGACCCAATATCAGGAAACGCATACGACGCTAAACGAGGAAAAAAAAGGGGGATGGCCTGATTAAAAAAAAAGGTTTAAAAAAAAAATGAAATCTTTAAAAATGGGATTCTCGGGGACTTTAATTTGGCCGTCTCGGTGCACTTTGATTTACTGGGGATAAAATTTGTTAAACAAAGAATAGACTCGTAATTCCTTTTGTTGAAGAAAACTCGCAATTATCAGGACTTGCCACATAAACAAAGTACCGGTTCATGATTTTGATTGACAACTGATAACCACGTACAAGCATTGGTCGAACCTTTGGTGGAACTAATGGCGTTCCCTCGTTCCCTCGCCCCCTCTCCCCAGTCTTACGTCGCTGGCAAAATCTGTCTTTCGCGTCTTTTGTAGCTCCCCTCGATTTTATTCAAGGTACAATGAGCAACAAAGAAAAGGTCTCTTTTCCATCAGAGAACAAACAAGGCGCTTGCCCTGGAGTGCTGAGCGGAGACACCAATAAATCAAGCTTAGGTCTCGTGGTTTTGCAAGAATGGTGGGGTATGAACGAGGTCATCATGGACGAAGCTGCTGACATTACCGAGAGGGGAAACTTGGTGACTCTCGTGCCCGACTTGTATCGCGGAAAGGTAGCTACGGATCATGAAACTGCGGGGCATTACATGTCTGATCTGGATTGGCCCGGAGCAGTGCAGGATATTTCTGCAGCTGCCAAGTATTTGAAAGAAAAAGGCAAGTGCAAGACAGCAAGTACACTGCACAAACATGCACTGTCATATGAATTCGTTTAATATGTACATACACCACTGTACTATCATACTAACCCTAGTTTCAATCGTGCACGCAATTCGAAACTAGCCTACTGGAAGAAGAGTTTGAGGAGGAAATTGCAGATATAATATTATGCATGTAAGTGGCTATGCTAAAGTCACAGTTTGGTAGCTATGGTTTAGTTACCACCATCTCTATCTTGATGGAACTGTGTATTCTTGTGAAAAATTTCTGTTAGCAGTTTGTCATTATATTATTATTATTATTATTATTATTATTATTATTATTGTTATTATTATCAACTACTGTCAGTCATACTGATGGGGACAGCTAGTGTACTGTTGAAATCTGATGGAAACTGACAAAGCAAGGTCAAAGTCCTCCTTAATCACAAATACATATGATCCAACCTTCGGACCCTTAACTCAGCAAAATTTATGTCAAATTTCAATGGGTCCAATACAGCCAATGATGAGAGGGTGAATAAACCCTAAAAATGGAGGGTGAATAGACCACCAGCTTGCAGTTGTTGCCACCATTTTGGCGGGTATGCACAGGTGACGGCAATTACAGTGTTTGCATGGGAATTTGCTGCCAAAAAAAGTGTGTGAAGACCCTAGTCTACTGAAAAATATATATTGCTAATTTAAGTTACTTGGCAAAGGATTTCAATGAAAAATTTTGAAGTACCAGAAAATATTCTATGGGTTTTTTAATTTTTCCATACATTCAACTGTAAATTCTCGGAAAAGAAGATTATAAAAGACAGTGAGCGCTTTCTCGCTCAGTAAATTTCTGCAAGTATTTTCAGTGAAACCCTTTCCCTAGTACCATAAATTAGGAACATATTTTTTTGGAAGAATAGGCTCAAACACATTTCTTTTGGCAGTGGATTTCCACACAAACACTGTAATTCCTGTGACATTTGCATACCTGCCAAGATGGCAGCAAAAACTCTGAGGTGGCCTATTGTGGTGCATGATTACCAAGCCAGGAAGCAGCCCTGAACATTATACTGACAAAGTGGTTGAAATTTTCATTGGTTGCTTGGAGGTGAATATCACTTTGCGAATCACTTTCAAGTCAACCAACAAAACCTTTGAGAAGCATTATTCACTTTCAGGGGTTTCAAGAAGCACCAACGGCTGATGAAAAGTGTTGACTATGTCGCTCAGAGAAGTTCGCTCCTTTTCCCCTTAAATTGAAGCAATTAAAGAGAGATTCTTTCAAACTCTTGTTGATACAGTCAGTTACTCTACTCAAACCAGCTGCCTTCTTCAAATTTTATTGCAACCACTGCACTTTTTTGGTACATATTAAACACTGATATCCACAGAATATCAGACTTGCAGTTGTGACAAATCTCCCAAGCATGTTTCATTTGAAGGGAGAACCTAAATGCTCTATTAATAATTTTCTAGGTTGCTCAAAAGTGGGTGTAACTGGCTTCTGTATGGGTGGGGCCCTTGCTCTGGCTTCTGCAGCATTAATTCCTGAAGATATATCAGCTGCTGCTCCATTTTATGGCATCCCCAGCTCTAAGCTCTGTGATTTGGGGACTATCAAAGTTCCTGTACAAGCTCACTTTGGCAATAAGGACACCCTGGAGGGATTCTCTTCTCCCAAAGATGTTAAAGTTCTGACAGAGAAGTTTGATGCTGGAGGAGTGAAGTATGAACTGTTCATGTATGACACTGGTCATGCCTTTACCAACCCAACAAATCCAAACTACACCAAGGAGATTTGTGATTTGGCTCTAGGAAGAATGATAGAATTTATGAAGAAGCATTTGAAGTAAACCTTGTGTTCTTCACACCATCTGTAGACTGAAAATATAACTTACCATGACACGATCATAAAGTGTGCCTCAGACATCTTATGACACTGGAATGTAACCACATAAAGTGACACTTGAATGTTACCACATAAAATGTCAATGACAACATAAGTTCCTTCTTTCCTTATTCTTGAAAGAGCTTTCTTGCCGGCTATTGGATAAGAGAATGCTTTGATTGCATGGTTGTCTGTTGCAGTGTCTACAGTTGATATGAATAAATTCAATAACAAGTTATGATACAAATATTTATTAACCCTTTCACTCCCAGTAGTGCCACTTAGAGATTTTACTCTGTCTAACGCCAGACGATTTTACTCGTCACTGGGGCACCCCTTGGGGCTGAAAGGGTTAACCACCTCTCCGTCTGATCAGAAACTATGTCTCCATTAACCCTTTCACTCCCAGTAGTGCCACTTAGAGATTTTACTCTGTCTAACGCCAGACGATTTTACTCGTCACTGGGGCACCCCTTGGGGCTGAAAGGGTTAAGTACCCCAGCCCAACTACAGAGCCTCTACAAGAAAGAGTTGCCCACTGGATGTCAAACACTAATCACTCCTTGGTCAAATCAATGAAGGGGCACATACATATATCTTATTAACCAAGCGCGAGGGCCGTACTGGGAGAATATCGGCCCGAGGTCTTGACAGTACAGACCAAGTGCAGCGAGGTCAGTACAAAAAAGACCGAGGGCCGATATTCTCCTAGTACGGTCCCGAGCAAGCTTGGTTAATAAGAGATTTATTATACGACTGAGGAAAGCTTTGAAGGTTTTTCATAAATTCCATGTAACATTATGCGGAAAATGTACAGGATAAAAAGGACCCGATTCTGAAGGCTTAGCATGTGTACATTTCACGGCAGATGAAATATGCTTTCAGTTTTGTCTTAAAGAACAAACAAAATAACATAATGCGTAAGTTCACTCTGGAGTTTTACGACGAAATTTTCGAAAGATTTCGTCCTCGTCCACCATATTAATTTCAAGTTCAAAGGGACACAAATGCTGGATCATTCGGGACAATGCCCGGTCGAATACTTAGAGAATATTGGACCGGCAATGGAGCATTTTGATTGGTTGATTTTAGTTGTTGGCCCTCTGACTGCCTGAGTCGTGTAATAATATGTCATATGAACCTATTTTAATGACCCAGCTCCTGTGAGCTTCCTGCAGCTCAGTACATCTCATCTAAACAAATAGTCGGAAGGTCATAGTGTTCACTCCTATAAGGACCACTCAAATTCATCATCCTTAAGTACATAATTTCATAAGTAGCTGTAGTAGTTGCTGTAGTATTGTTTGGTGAAGCCAAACACTAAAATATAGGATCATTTGTGGCTTATTGGTTATGAAAAAATTCAAAGAAAGGTCAAAATTTGTTGGGAACTCACTCAGCTGCACCACATGACTCCACAACATTTTGACTGTTGTGATGATGAATATGTTGTGGATAATAGGACAAACAATGCTAAACCACATTCAATTTGGTAATTGCCCTTGTGACTTGGTGGGAGGTCTTTGGGATTAGAACCCCTAACTTTCCATGCCTTTATCTTCCAACTGCTGCCCT
>BLFK01000866.1:408826-413826 GCA_014634185.1 Astreopora myriophthalma
CCCCCCCCCCCCCCAGACATAGTTTGGCCTATGACATATAAGCTGGAGCCTGTTACTTGATTAATAATGTACATGAAAAATTGTCTTGATTCTGATTGGCTAAGAGAGATGCAGTTTGCAGGGAAAAAGGAAATTCAGTGCAAAAAAGAACTTTTTGCAGCTAAAAAAACTTTAAAAACATTGAAAAACCTGTTGCTTTGACTGAATGTGTGATGATATATTTGCAGGCTTTGATGAAATTATTTTTGCATGTGATTTACCTGCATTGCTTCTGCATAATTATGAAAGCTATCTTGGAATTTTTTTATGAATATTATTAAATAAGTAATCACATGATTTTTCTCGTGCAATTTCGAGTAAATAATCACTCGTAAATTTTTTCAAGAACCACAAATTGCATGCGCCCTACGGGCCCGTGCAATTTTGTTAGTCTTTGACAAAATTTACTTGTGCTTATTTATTCCAAATTGCACTCGAAATCATGTGATTGCCTGTACAAATTTGACATTCTGAATTTATCTAGTCAGGGAAATTGTATTTTTATGAGTGAAAAGGAATTTTGAAAGATGATGTCTGTGGCAACCAAATGTATTTCAAGAAAGTGGTTTGAACCCAGGAGTAACATACCTCGCCATATTCAGAGTCAGGCGAAGAGTCACTTGACTCTGAAGATGGCTTCCGCACAGGTTGTCAAAAAGTCAGTCAGCAACAACAGTCCTTCTCAGGACTCCAGTCACCCAGATGATCATTTTCAATCGAGGCAAATCTATTTTCTCAACCGTTGGGACAGACTGAATAAACATTAGTTTAAGTTTCTAGTCACTGTCTCTTTTTGTGCTCTAATTGACTGAAAATGTATGTTTGAAAAAATTTCGTACTGAAAAAAGAAAAAGTCAGTCAAAAGTGATGTATAACAACTCTTTTAATTTCTCCTAACTTTTGTAGTCTTTTATCTCAGTAGATATCTTTGGCCCACATACATAATTTTTCAATTTTAATTTACATGTGTATACAATTATTGAAATTGCACTTCACAGAAGCAATATTTACATAGTAAATTTCACACGCATACTATACACACATTTTGTAACAGGAAATTTTGATAAGAGAAAAATGAATATATACAAATATGTATATGCAGTATGTACACTAATAATTGTGAAAAATATGTATTAGGTTTCCTTCTTCACTATGACTAATTGAAGTACAAGTTTTGCAACTAAACAGACTAAAGCACAATTAAGTGATTACAACTACTACTCACTATATTGATGTGCATTGATATGTAGTTCAGTCCACTAGTGTCCACGGGAAGAATGAGCACTGAAATTAGCCTTAAATACAGAAACTTGAGTGGAAAATGACTGCCCTTGGTCTGGTCTCTCACCATTGATCTTTCCGGCCTGGTTGTACCTTCCAGAGGCTAGCTTAGCCTCTGCCGGCTGAGTTCGCAAGATCATCGAGACACACAAGCCCCTCTACCACAACAAGGTGGCAGTTCATGAGAGGGGGTAGGTATAGAAAAAAACTTCCTTTTGACAACAACCTCTGGAGAACTGCGTGCGATTCACATCATTTACTGTTTATCCACACGGTGCCCAATAAGCTTGATATTTTCTTTCACGGATTTTCCAACTGATAACATTGCACAACCACCACTGCCTTTGGTAGCTTTTTGTTTACTTTTGATGAATTCCTCAAACGATTCCTGTTTAATTCAACAACAGAGGAGTAGATCCTTGTGAGTGAACTGCTTTTCATAAAATTAGCCTGTGACTAGTGCCACCTTTCATTAAGCACACATTTAATTCTAAAATGCAGGCTGCCAATTGAAAATGAACTAAATAAATTTTAAAAAACTAATGTGTATATTCATCATGATAACTTGTTATTAGTATGAATTTAGGCCACAGCATGGGGATCAGGGGTCAGGTTATAGCCTGTGTTATTTAGCTTTTTAGGAACATAAATATTGGATGGGTTGACTAGGCCTTGGTGTAATAATGTACGTCGCTGTGTAGATACATAAAACACGTAGCCATTTTAAGCCAATCAACTCACCTTTTATAGTACCATCACCCATTAAGCCTAATCTATACAAGTCAACTGAAATTCAGCAGGAATTACCACGTTACTCGTTCTTGCACGCTATCGAAGTAAGAGCACAATTTGCAGCTAGCATGGGCGACGTGTCTCCCCACCGCCCACTTCCTAAACATGTACAGTCTTGTGTTTAGCATTTTAGTAACTAATCGCCCGCTAATCGCCAGCCATTGATTTATTCATGTAAGTTAGTGTAGATAGATTGTATCACATATTTGTATATTGTGAACTCAAGTTTGTAAATAAAGACTGCCCGATCCCAATTTTCCGACTGTGCAAGTAGTACTTTAGAACTAAATACTGAGCTATCTGCGCGTGTACAAACAAAAAATACGGTTAGTGCTTAAGAAACAACAACGAGAATACACAACATTGTTACAGCTAGGAACATTACTTCACTTAATAAAGATAACTGAGAAACTTCTCTGAACTGAGCGTAGCCCAACAGCTGTGAAAAGGAAACTAAAGAGACTTTGAAAAGAAACGTACAGTGAGGCACACTACTGAACAAACAGGTGAAACACAACGTTAAAAGTCGGCTATCAGAAAATCAATAAGATGTAAACGAGAAAATATCTGGAGGAAAGACAATGAAGGAGAAACCCACGCTACACGTGTGTGGAGAACAGTTGCCCGGTTGAGTGGAGAGAGACTGCATGCGAAAAGTGGCCGTAGACTACCGGTAACAAATTAACATCGAATCAGGGTGTCAGATTACTTTGAAAAACGATAGGATGGACGATCAAAGTTCTCACCAGACTGCAATGCTTCACCATCCATTGTGCGAGTAACTTGTTGATTCTCGATTGTTCTGTGCAACTTTGGGTAGAGTACAGGTCGCCCATTACAACAAGCAGCGCAATCACTGTGGATGGACTCTTTGCAGTCGCTGGACACCTTTGCAACTCCTGAATAACATCACCGAGCACTTTTAAGGCAGTACGTTCGTCACCAACTTGCCTCAGCTTTTCCAGGGTTTGTGAAAATAGTTCCTGATCTTCTACTCTTGTGTTAACCAAAAACCTTACAATTTCCGCATGCATAATATCCTGGTGAAAACTTTCTTCTGACGTAACGAGTTTCACATAACCTTCTAAAATGATGCCAATAGCTACACAACACTCGATACATTTTAACTCTTCAAGTAATTCCAGATTTCCTATTTCCCTCAAAAAACGTTTCAGCAACGACATATCAGTAGCGGACAACTTTTTATCATTCTGCAACAGGATGATCAAGTCGTAAATTTGATTGTCGTCGTTTACATCGATTTCTAGTACAGTTTCCCTTGAGGAATTATGTCTAAGCACCAATATCTGAATGCCGCTCGATCTTCTTTACTCAACGATCTCACAAAATTGATAATGAAAGGTTTGATTACTTCGTGACTTCGGCAGGTTAGCATAGCAGACGTTTCTAGTCTCGCACTCGAGGGTGTTATCGCAGCCATGTTAAAAAGAAAAAGGTCAAAATAATTGCGTCTGAAGGCGTAAGTAGCTAATTAAAACACCCGGGTATTTTATTTTGTATATTAAACAACGCAATTATCATTCGATATATATTTCCTTCCTTTTCATTGGCCGAAAGCCTACCACGTGACCTGCAAATAACTGCCCACAAATAAGTGCTTTGCTGCAAATAATATTCTGCTCATGCGTAATTGAAACCACGCTCTTGTGTGAAAATGGAAGATCAGTTCCCTGAGCTGTCAGAGGGTGATTTGACATTTTTAGTTGATCAAAAGAACAGTGAGGATACTTAAAGACCGTGAAATTCTTCAGCTTTGTTGATGCCTACATTTTGTTATTGAACGTTTGACTGTAAGTACAATTTGAAGTCAACAAATAAAATTATGCTGAGAAGGAAATCAATTGATTTCTGCCATTACTCGACTCCTGCAAGGGAGCGCGCCCTTACCGCTTCCCGAAAACAAAAATAAAAAACAAATTCGGTGGTCGAATGATAACACAATTATTGAACTCGGCTTCAGCAAATAATTGATCTGTGAGACACTGACAAATCATGATATTTTGCTCAACCTCGCTCAATAATTGTTAATTTCGACATTCAGACGAAAAATGTTTTTTTTTAATTTACATGTGCATACAATTGAAGAAAGAAGAGAAAAAGGTCGTTAAATTTAGAAAAGAAAGTGTCGAAAGGTTGGGTCGTGAATGTTCTTGAGTTGCATTCATTAACCATCAAACCAGAGTAGCATCAAACTCGCATATTCAATGGCAAGATGGGTGAATGCATCGTGATTACAGTTAGAGCAAGAACTATATCTATGCATCAATGATATTGCCTACTAGAATAAACAAATGGCTCAAGAATGCAAGCACGCGAACTAACTAGTACTTAGATTAGAGTAGAGAGGTGCTGATATGAGAGTTTTGATCAGAGGGTTGCTTCTGTTAGTTTAGGGTTAGCCTGGATAACTCTATGATTTGCTGTCAGCTTTCAACTAGCTTGGGCTAACAGCTGCAGACCTCCTTGGTCGAATGAGGATTCACAAGTAGAGCAGTCTCCTAAAAATTCAATAATATACCTGATGTGACAAACTAGATTCTTCTACAGGTTGACTTCCTGTTGGAAACTAAGCAATAAAGGAAAATCCACGGCCAAAGGATGTATTAAATTATTTTATTGCAAATCTTTGTTGTACAGTCATGAAATTAATAAAAAAGCTACATTTTTTTTACATAGTTTAAATTTCACGCTCTCAAAATACGATCATTTAAAATTTGAAAATCCCACTTAAAATTCGAGTCACAACGATAAGAAAGAAGACAAATTCAACATCTACACGTACATCTATGCACATGTGAAAAAGAAACGGAAAAGATGCCTCTGATGTTGACTGAGAATTAAGGTTAAAGGAAACAACGACTGACATT
>BLFK01000866.1:421326-432472 GCA_014634185.1 Astreopora myriophthalma
TGCTTTTTCATATCGAAGTTCCCACAAGCAGGCTGCGATAAGCACAGTCACACACACCTAGGTGAAACAACTTCGGGCAAACTTTTTATGTTTTCAGAGCTAGGGCTCGAACCGCCGACCTTTCGACCCGAAAAAACGTTGTAAGATCGACGCACATGACCTAAAAATTTTGTTTATATTTGCAGGAGGAATTTCGCGAACATGTGGGTCAACGATTCAAGGCAGTCTATGCCGAAGGTGACTTAAATGCGAGTAGCCATTCCGCGAAGAAGAAAATGTGGGCAGATGTTATTGACCAGCTAAAAGAAACGAGCTTTTTCCAATGAATGCTCACAGCATGCAGTCATTGATTATTAGGTGAACAATTTGACTGAACTCGAAAATTTACATTATTTCCTCGGATAGAATCCGATATGCAACTCCGCCTGGATATATCTGCATATTTCAGTAATATCTTGCTGGTCCCAAGCCCAGGTAAAGGAGGAGGGAGACATCTGGTCTTGACAGCCTAATACAGGAAGGAAAAATCAAACGAACAAACATGCAAAGAAAAAGATGACATTACGATGCAAATGTTAAGGAGATTCTGATGATGACTGTATTGATAAAGATGATGATGACGAAGATGACGACGGTAGTGACGATGATGACCTCTGCAGCTATGAAGAACTATGCTCGATTTTTATTCTTTGATCTCGTCCCATCTATGTTAATAATTTCGTTCAGAAACAGCAAACAAAACAAACACGCAAAAAAAGGGAAAAAAGTGAAAACATCCAAAGGAAAAACATAGTAAAAGAAAAAAAACACAACAAAAAAAGAAAAATTGGTACATTGAAAAAAAAAACATAAAAAGCTGTAAAACAAGATAAAAGCATTTTAAAAAAATTTGCAAAATTATCTGACAAAACAAAAAAAGAAAAACAGAAACGACGTGAAACACAAGTTACCATAAGTGGCAAAGTACAAAAAACAAAAATAATAATTCAACCTATGGCGGTTCGGACACTCTCTTTTCTTTTTTTCTACTTTCTTTTTCTGCAATACCATTTGCAACTGAATACAAAAGATAATATTACTTTTGTCGGTGATGTGTTGCGGAACAAATAAACATACCTTTTTTTTTAATACACTGAAGGGTTGCACTTATTGTTGTTGGTCGTAACTGCCATGGATGCATCATGGTTCCGTGAGTATAAGGAATCCTATTCAATGATGCAAGATTCCATTTGTAGCTTTTAGGCCAGTCTGGTATCCAGGCCCCACTTGTTCGATGTTTCAATAGCTCTATCCACTGGATAAGTCACTATTGGAGGAATAATTTGATTAGTTTTGCGGGCGCGTATCCGCTGGATGGTGATTTATCCGGGGGATAGTGTTATACACCTTTTGAACAATCGAGGCCAGAACGCAACGAGAGAACGGAAATTGTTCGGTTGTATAAGACGGGCGGTTGGCGTAAGACGGGTTCTGGAACGAGATTACTCAAGGTCCTCTTCAGCGAAAAACCGGCCAGGTAACTCTGTACCGGGGAGTCGTCCTCTCGTCACAATATTGCGTTACGAACCAAAAAATGTCTGAGTAGCAGACTATGGCACCCACAACTACCGCGACAGCTTGCAATAGAATTTTCTTCACTGAAACTTACAACTCCTCTTCCATGGCAATAAAACACACTTTCTTTATTCAGATATTGCTTTACCTGATAAAACCGAATTAACCACTTTCCTCGCTATGAGCTAAGATTAAGCGATTTTTTTTTTCGTTATTTCATTTTTCCCATGTAAACCCTATAAATCAGTGCGGTAGCTAAGCACAGACAGTATTGTGAGTCTGGGCTGCCTGTGATGATATTTAGTTTGAAAATGATTTGTTCTCGTTTCACCGCGAGAGTGATTAGAGAAGAAAAATTTTCCCTACCTTTTTTCTCGACGCAAAGTGACGAGTCAGCTTATTTTGTATGAATACCCCAATCTTCTGTAAACAGAGTGGCCTTGATAGTATGGATCTGAATCTCCTAAAACTTACCCGCTGAAGCCCCAGTTTTTCTTGCCTGTGGATTCCTAGTTAGTAATCATCCAGCTACAGTGATAGTTAAAACAAAAAGTGAGCGTGGAACTCCTATTTGCCATGAATTCTCAGCTCTCCCTCGTCCCGACATCACCAGTGAATTGTGTGTCCCGTCCCGAATATCCTCTCAAAGAACCCGAGGAAAGTGCTGTTCTCAGACCCTGCTTGCGACAGCCGCCATGTTGTCGACGCACGCAAATACAGTGACGGACAAACTTCGACAAGATTACAGAACTGTTCTGCTTCAAATTTACGACAATTTGAATCGAGAGCATCTGGAAAAACTTTGTCAATACTCTACTGGACAAATTTTACAACAAGATACCATGACTGTTACAATTTTTGATCATTTAGAGCACCAGGGAAAGATGTCGTGGAAAGATGTAGATTTCTTGAAAGAAGCGATGCTAAAAATGGGCCGAGCTGATATTGTACGAGAATTGACTGCGTTTGAGCTTAAAAGGGACCTGACGATGCTTTTGGATTTCTACACGCGCAAGAGGCATGGGCTAGTCTTACGTTGGCATTCTTTATCAGTGAAAAAAGTTACAGGGTGTTTCACGAGACTTGCGGATGTAGTTCGAGACACAGTCGATTTGACATGTTTAGACATTTCAGTGGAGTCAAGCCTAGACATTCAAAACGCGCTGGTTGATTTTGAGGACGAATTCGATTGTAGAGGACAGACATTTTCTTGGAACGAATTTACGATGCTTGTCATAATTGCGGGTGAACTAACAGCTATGGCGTCGGGATCTCGAGGGTCGGAGTCGAATATGGCGGAATTGTGCTTCACTGTAGCGGATGAACTTAGTTTACGTATGATTGAATTGGGAAGTTGGGTAAGCAATATGCCATAAAATTTTATTGAATTCATGCCCTTTCCATTCGTCTTCAATTTATCTTACAATTTAATGTAGACTCCCTCTGGCTGCCTTCAATTCTTCTTCATGCCTGTGCATCTTCATGCCAAAAACTAATACGCCGCGAGTCCCACACCAGCTGCGAAGGTTCGAGAAGCTTTTCCTGGTCCCTGACTGCTTTTGAGGGACTTGCGGCTTCATGGTTCCGCTGGCATGAACGATAGAGAGCCGGCTTCCAGGCTAACCAAAACCTTGGCGTATAATTTGATTTCCCTTTCATGAAATTTCAAAGTGATGGTGTGAAGCTATCTAGGTTGTTGAAATTGTATAATGAATATTTAGCGCGCTTAAAACAGTGTTTCAATAGAATATTTGAAGCCGGATGAGTTCGCGAACCTTTTCGAACAGCAACGTGTATGGCTGTAGTTTCCTGTTGCACAAATTTAAGTGCCAAGGCGCGGTGCACGTTTATTACTTAACAAGGAATGATTTGATGTCCATTAACTGAACTGATTATTTGTGAAGGGGGAATGTCACGCTATTTTGGCTTTACTAAGGCTATGTCTAGACCATACCGGATAGCTCTTGCGCCGTCTCGAAAATCATAACGGATAGGACTTTTGTTCACTCAAAAAACTTCGATTTCGATCTTGAAAGTGAATCGTTATATATCGGATAGGTTTTGGAGGCAATATGAACAGATCGTCGAACCGTAGCGGAAGTCAATAAAAAGGATCGAGGATTGTAACCCGCTGAAACGGATGTTTTTGTAGCCTGTCTTCATATTTTTCGTCTCAGCTCAGCTGATAGTCTTTCTCTAGTAATTTAACTCGGTTTTACCAATATGTTTGTTGGGTTGTCACTTGGCTTGTTCGGATACCGTTCTAAAAGACGCTGTTTAATTTTATCGCATTTTCTTTTGTTCCTTCCCAATTCTAATACTCCGACACTTACTAGATGTAAGTGTCGCAGTATCAGAATTGGGAAGGAACAAAAGAAAATGCGATAAAATTAAACAGCGTCTTTTAGAACGGTATCCGAAATGTGCATGAGCGTAGATCGAAGAGGAAAATCGAGTTCATCGTCAGTCTAAGAAATGATTGTTTGGCCAACTCTCCGGTACGTTCCGTTATCCTCTATGAACGGCTTCCAATTCTGGGCCGTTTCTGTTCATGCCACCTGACTTAGGCCGGAGTATTTTTCATGTCCACACGATAAGCTAACCGCTGTAGTGTAGGCATAGCCTAAGACTTTTCAGGGACGGAGTGCACCAAAAAAATACTCAACAATGTTGTAGTTCGGTTACCAAACACGGCGAGACTGCACAGAATTTTTACTGCCTTCTTTTGCAACGATTGACAAGGATGGAAGTGGATCTAGACCGGTTTAGAAATGGACCTTACATTTTGCATTATCAATAGCTCTATCTTGCAAAACAAATTTCGTATTTTGCATTTCCAGGGGGCTTACGTAGGTCTACGTATGATCGAGTAGAGGTTTAATTTTATTGCGACAGATGGGTAGACCTATTGCACTTCGACAAAACTATACATGCGCTGCACTCATCACATACAGATGATGAGGATGTTAGCAGCATTCTGATACGGTTTTTTTTTTTAAATCTACAGGAAGACTTCTCCAATCAGGTAAAGAAAAGATATGATTTGGTTTACCATCGACAGAGCTTTAAGTCCAAACCTGGCTTATCCTTGCAAAGGCGAAGAGCTGAAGTTGTTCAACGGCTTGAGGAGGAGATCTTCTTCCCGGTAGACAGTTCGGTCTAGTGATGTCATTTGCTTGTATACCGTTCTCGTGTCTCGCGTCGATTTACCTGTTAGTTGTACGAATGTATTATGGTTATGCTCATGTTACTCCGGGTTTTACAGGTATTTTATACTGCTGTTTCATACTGCTATTTTAAACATAAGCATAAGTTATTCTTATGCTTGTCACTGTGAAAACCAGCCTTAGTGTCAGTTGTAAAGAATTTGCAGTTGGATTCATGGCGTTGATATTAGTGGAACAATGGATACTTCAGTAGTTGTCTATGCGTGTGTGGTGGATAGTGGATCGTTTGGCAACTAAGTTATAATTCAGTTTCGTATGCCTCTGTGAGCGATTTATTTTCTTCGTGTCGCTGGGCAAGGTAAAATTCGGTTTTTTCGCCTCGGTAGGCAATTAACGTGTTTGATTCGGTCAAGTTATAATTCAGTTTCGTTCGCCTCCTTGGGTGATTTATTTCTTTTGTCTCCTTGGGCAAGTTATAATTCATTTTGTTCGCTGCGGGCAATTTACGCGTTTCATTCGTCTCGTTGGGCAAGTTAGCGATCACCTGACTGGATGCAAGTCACTCACTACATTGTTATGCCAGGTGTGAATGTCAGCATTAGTGTCGATATTTATATCAGCAAATAGAACCTTCAGACAGTAATTACACCACATAAGGCAGCACTCCACTTCCAATATGAAATCACTATAGTTGGACCGTTTAATTAATAGCACTGGTTAGTTGCATAAGCTCTCCGTAAAATTATTGGTGTGAATACAACGTTTCAACCTAGGCTTACGTCAGTAGGAGAATTTTTATTTTACTATTGGATCGTTTAATAGCTGGTCGTGATCGGTCGCAAAGACTTGGAAATTCACGGAGTGCATGTAATTTTTTCAACGTCTCACCTCTTGCATATTTAACTGAAGTTACATCGATGTTTATAGTGGCAGAAACATTATCTAAGGTAGTTCCCCTCCCGGGGGGTGGGGTACTCCGCTATACAAGCTAGGTAGGTATGTGCCGCTCCAAAGGGTATGGTTTTTTAGCCGTTTTGCTCCGCTGAAAACGGGTATAGATTTTGATCATTATGGTCTGAAATCGGGTATGGTTTTCAAGGACTCCACAAGAGCACATAAACGTTTTTGTCTTTTCAACTCCAAAGAATTAACAAAGAGAGGTAATCAAAATGTATCATTCGAGCGGAATTTTACCAATTCTTGACTTCCACCTGGGACTTGCTAGGTCTGAAAACGGGCATGATTTTACGGGTCAGGTCTGAAAACGGGTGTGAAAAATGGCATGTTTTGGTCTGGAATTTGTCAGGATTTGGAGAACGGGGCGGCACATCCCTACCAAGAATTCCGAGGAGCACCCCCCGCCCCCTCGGTGTACCATTTTACTAATTACAGAAAACTTGGCATCGTTGATGCAGTACGACGAAACCTTACATACAGACTCAGTACTTATGCGTGTACGTACTTAATTAAAAAGCACCAAAAAAAAAAAAAAAACAGAAAAATATAATCATTGCTCATAGCGGACCGAAGCGAGATGTGCGCAAAGTAATACCTTTTGATTGCGGGTGATATTGTAGCTGGTATGATTGGGATTCAAACTCAGTCGGAATGTTGAACGTCGAATCTATATTTATGTTACCTATTTGATCAGTCAGCAAATCAAGCTATGGACTTGTAGCATTCGGAAAATGACGAAGTTAAGAGCAATAATGAAAAAATACATATAAAAGAAAAAGAAGTACAAAAGTTGATAACATCAGAAAAAACAAACCACAAAAAAAGAAAATAATCCGCATGGCGGCTTGGATTATTCTCAGTAAGAAAAGGACAAAAACAAAAAGTACTCAGCAAATCGGACATTCATTGGTAAACATTTGTCAAGTGTATTATTTTCACAGGCAACTTGTGTGAATAAAAGGACGTGACTATTCAGTTTGAGTAACCTCTTTTCTGCGAAAAGCTATCAATTGTTTTGTGTATCAGCGTTGCCGGTTCTAATAATGGCCACTAATCTGCGATAGATCTGACCAGGATCCAC
The DNA here is from genome assembly GCA_014634185.1 of Astreopora myriophthalma. Taxonomy (NCBI): domain Eukaryota; kingdom Metazoa; phylum Cnidaria; class Anthozoa; order Scleractinia; family Acroporidae; genus Astreopora; species Astreopora myriophthalma. The sequence continues at coordinate 428,086 of BLFK01000866.1, forward strand.
TGAAAAGGTCGTGCTTCATCCTTGTAAACCATGAATTTACAGCATTTTCCGCCTAGATATTGAAAAGGCTCAGAGAAAACTGAGGCTAGTCCCCATCGGAAGGGCCTTGGATATTCGAGCTGGGGCTCGTTTTGCAAATCTCCCTCAAAGTTTCAAACTCCTGGGAAAGGCAGTGTTTCTAAAAATTCGGACTTGGAAAAACTCACCCCTGAAGTTCCCCAGGACACAAAGAAACGATGCTTATTTATTCAATATTCAAGTTTTTATTCAAGCGTCTCAACAGCCTGCCTAGCGGTACATCTGTAACCAACCGACTTTCAAGTGGTATCCGTGCATCAGACCATTTTTAGGGGATCCGAGCCCATGACATTTGGGTTCCTTGACTCATTGCACCGGAGGACTGCCAGACTGCCAGTACCATATATCCTGCACGTGGCAAGATATTGTTCAACAATCTTAAAAACCCATAACTCGCTGACAAAACAAGGACGCTTGCGTGATTTTTGTTTGAGCACTGCGCCTGCTTATTTTGGGATTGTAAATAAGAGCTGAATGCAAACTAATCTCAGGTCGGCGCAAACTAGCCGGACCACCGCCACGTCATCAGGCACTTTTGACAAGATGAATCACGAAATCCGACGCATCTACATAGCTGATTTGCTTCTGATTGTCAACGGACTGAGGAATTGTCGGAATGAACAACTTCGGCGTTTCTTAGGGGCTGATGACAATGCCACTATTGAAGAAACTGGGGCCTTCAGGATTCTGCTCGGGGGAGTTTTGCAATAAAGGCTTTATTGCAAAACTCTAGGAAGGTCTCGTGGAAGCTCGTATCTTTCCTAAAGAATGGTCTCCGTGTAATTCAAAGGTTGGATATTTTCGATACATTGACTGAATAAAGAGAGACCTCGTAATTATTCTATACTTTTATTTGAGAAAGAGGCAGGATTCGGAATCGCCTTTCCGCCATTCTGTTACGTTGCTGCAAAAGAAGAATATCTGGTCGTTAGTGCAAGCTAGGTAGTGCTCGATCAATTTGAAGTCATCAGTGCGGTTGGATTATTAGGCAAAGTGCAATCGCGAATAGGAAACCCACGAATCCTTGTAAAATTTGACGCGAAAATTGAATTCGAAATGAGAAGTTCATGGAATAGACTGATTGTTATCACCGGACAGATTTTAGCAGCGACAGGAACTGTAGCTTTGATGGTCCATGTCAAAGGAGCAGGAGAAAACATGGCGAAACCATGAAGTTGTGTTTCAACATCATGGGGCTCACGAGCTGTTTACCCAACTCATGAAACTGGGAAAATTCCTTCCTAAGCTTTTCACCTACGACCATATAGTTCTAGCCCAACTGCCTCCATATACTCATTACTCTATAAAGTATCAGTTAAAACAACAACACACCTTACTACTGTTGAAAAACAGTACAGAAGACTTTGTTACTGCTTGGTGAACTGACCATAATTACTGCTGACTGTTGCATGGCAAATTGTAATGGTAGCTTTTGTCGTTAAAATTGATTTCATACTCTGTGTAGTATGAAATTATGACAAGTTTGCTCTAAAAACAGTAAGCCACTGTGACAGTGCACCTTGAAATTAGTAGCGCCTCTTGAATCTGGCCCCGGCACGCAGTTTCGCCCTTCGTCATATATATACTGTGTAACGTAACACTTCAGCTAGAGTGTTTGAGGAAGCATTAAATTTGTGTCAAAACAACTAAAGTGGAGAAACTCACGCAGTTATGACTTCAATATGTGTTAATTGTTGTCATGTTTCCCGGTGTTCCTGTAGTACACAGCTTCAATGTAAATAAGTGACAACTTTTTGAATTCTGTGTGTAATAAAGTTATTATTTATAACAAAAGCTATTTTCGGCTTTTGATTGGATACTCAAAAGCCATTTCTGCTTTTGATGGGATAGTCTACAATAACGAAAGAGTGTGACTTAAAGGAAGTCATAGTAATTAAATATACTAAGAAGAGTCATTTGAGAATTTAATCGCGGATCGCATGGGGCCTAAGCAGAGGAAGTTTCGTTTTAAAACCCTGCAGGGATTATGCAGTTTGATGCACATCTCATTTTGTAGGCTCCCCAGCATTTTCTTCTCTTGCCTATATACAACTTAGAACAATTCCCCTGGCCGAAGTTAAAAACAAGCACAGTACGCAAGCTGTTTAGCTAAAGTGAATACGCTATTCGACACGCAGGAGTTTTTATACGCTTATTGGTGTGATCGATATGACCTGCTCAGTGGTAAAGTATTAGCCGTTAATTTGAACGCTACAGCTATGCTCCAGTGAAAAATCATGATAATGCCTGCAATGCACCATCTCTTCCCGTGACAACATTGCATAACAAATGGCGCAAGTTTCCTAGCTTACTGTCTTAATTAGATCGTGCCAACGTCATTGCTTTGCCCTTTTTTGGTGTTATTTACTGTACTGGAGTATAAAGGCACGATGAACACTGTTTGGTCTCGCCGCCATCGGTGACACCCGCCATGTCATCGAAAACGGCTTTTAACTCTCTTGTTGACAAACTTCAACGAGCTTATGCTGGTGTTCTGCTTCAAATTTCTCATAATTTAAAGAAAGGACAGCAGGATGAGCTTCGTTTCTACTGGACTGGACTAATTTCTAAGCGAAAATCCGGGGCCTTAAGCATTCTACGCTCGCTTGAAAGTGCAGGGAAAATTTCGTGGCAGGACGTGTCATTCTTGAAGGAGGGTTTGCGTGAAGTGCAACGACAAGATCTCTGCAAAATCTTGACTGCATTCGAAATCAAGAGAGACCTAATCCTTCTCCTTGACGTCTATGCAAGAAAGAAATGTGGAATGGAATCGCTTTGTGGATATAATTTCCACTCAGTGGAAAAGGTTGCCAACTATTTGGTTATGCTTATGACACAGATGGCTGGAGATCACTGCAATGCCGGCACCACGGTTGGATCGTTAGTAGAATCGGCAAAGAGCACCAAAAAGGTCCTGGCTGCTTTTGAGGAGGACGTTGAATGCAAACTAAAGGATCCATGGAGCAAACTGACTTTGCTTGTCGTCATAGCAGGTGAAATACTAGCCGCTAGTTTAGCGAGGAACGAACACTGCCAGAAGCTGGAGGACGTGCTGGAACTAAATTTTATCGGAGCTGATGAGCTATGCTCTCGGATGACTAAACTAGGAAGTTGGGTAAGCTATTATTATATATTGTCTGATGAATCCAAATTTGTGTACGAATAGAAGTAGGAAAGCCTTCACCTGTCCGATATGGCGAGAGCTCCCTGGTTTGATACGGTTGAAGGAAAATTAGGACGTGATTTCGATGAAAATGAAACCGAAAGCTCGAGAACCAACGCGGTAAGAGACTTTATTATATACTCAACAAAATATCGCGTTTCTGATTGGCCAATGGCGAATGCATAAATAGGTTATAGAGTGCAATCCAGGTTATAGAGTGCAATACGGAAGTTGCTATGGAAACACCGGGGAAGCGCCAAATTTGAGAATATAATAAATAAAAAATCGTATAAACCTGCTCGTGCAGTTCGTGATTTATGGTCACTCGTGATGTTTTGAAAGTTCTCAAATTGCACTCGCCTGCGGCTCGTGCAATTTTGAGAACTTTCAAAACATCACTCGTGCCCATAAATCACGAAATGCACTCGCGTTCAAACGATTTCCTATACTTATTATATGGCAGACTCCGCGCTCCGCGAGCGAGGATGTGCAAGATAAAGCGAGTTCTGTACTGTGATTGGCTACCCGAACGGGCAAGATGGGCAGGCCGCTCGGGAAGGCCCGCCCATCCCCGCCGCGCGAGAAGAGCGGCTTTTTAGTTCATAACTTTGAACAACTATGATTGTTGGCAATGGAGTCGCAAAAGGCGGCAGAAAACAGCCAAACTTACAAAGAAAACATAGACGAGTTTGAACTGAAGAAATTTTCCTCACACTTTCTGGACAATTTAAGCAATTGTCACTTATGTGCACTTGAAAAATTCAAGTGACTCCAACGGGATTCGAACCCACGACCTCTGCGATGCCGGTGCAGTACTCTTACCAACTGAGCTATGAAGCCACACAGTTGAGAGCAGGTCAAATTGTTGGGCTCATGCGTGTTTTCCCGTGAAAGGAATGGCGAATGAAAGAAATGATTATGAAGTGCGGGTTAGACATGAACTGAAGAAATGATCCTCACACTTTCTGGACAATTTAAGCAATTGTCACTTATGTGCACTTGAAAAATTCAAGTGACTCCAACGGGATTCGAACCCACGACCTCTGCGATGCCGGTGCAGTACTCTTACCAACTGAGCTATGAAGCCACACAGTTGAGAGCAGGTCAAATTGTTGGGCTCATGCGTGTTTTCCCGTGAAAGGAATG